>CAUYON010013710.1:0-23126 GCA_963573935.1 Arctocebus calabarensis
CCCCATATTCTTGTGCTATAGTTGGGTTATAGCCTTCATATGAAAGCTATAAATTATCCACATAGGGTCAGAAGAGATCAAACTTTCACTCTTGGCAGATGATATGATTGTATATCTGGAAAACACCAGGGATTCTACTACAAAACTTTTAGAAGTGATCAAGGCATACAGCAATGTCTCAGGCTATAAAATCAACACCCATAAATCTGTAGCCTTTATATATACCAACAATAGCCAAGCTGAAAGAAACAGTCAAGGACTCTATTCCTTTCACAGTAGTGCCAAAGAAGATGAAATATTTGGGAGTTTACCTAACAAAGGTTGTGAAAGATGCTTGGGTGAATATTTTATGACGATGACTCCCCAGGCAATTGAAGCAGTATCAAAGATACACTACTGGGACCTGATCAAACTAAAAAGCTTCTGTACAGCCAAGAACACAGTAAGTATAGCAAGCAGACAGCCCTCAGAATGGGAGAAAATATTGGCAGGTTATGCCTCCAACAAAGGTTTAATAACCAGAATCCACAGAGAACTCAAAATTATTAGCAAGAAAAGAACAAGTGATCCCATCTCAGGATGGGAAAAGGACTTAAAGAGAAACATCAGTATTTTTGAAATGATCGTTGGTTAATCCTGGCATTCAGTGAGTGCTGGGAGCCATTGTTTTAAAAGGAAATTACCATTTGTTTCCTACAATTTATTTTATTTTTTTTTTGAGACAGAGCCTCAAGCTGTCCCCCTGGGTAGAGAGCCATGGCATCACAGCTCACAGCAACCTCCAATTCCTGGGCTCAAGCGAGTCTCTTGCCTCCACTTCCCAAGTAGCTGGGACTACAGGCATGCGCCACAATGCTTGGCCATTTCTTGGTTGCAGACGTCATTGTTGTTTGGCGGGCCTGGGCTGGATTCAAACCCACCAGCTCAGGTGTATGTAGTTGGTGCCTTAGCCCATTGAGCCACAGGCGCCGAACCTATAATTTATTTTTTTAAGTATAATTTCCTTCCTATCACTTTATGAGAAAGGTCTCCAATATCTCTGTATTTAAGTGACAAAGTAAGATATATATATATAGAGAGAGATGTATGTATATATGTGTATGTGTATATATATACATATGACACGGACAGTCACACATACATTTGGAAAGTGAGTTATAGAGAAGGAAACCAAAATTTTCAGTACTGATTACTTGGGTGAGATTTGGGTTTTAGAATGAAAAGGACCCTCACTAATTAAGTTTGTATTTTTTTCCCCATGAGCATATTTTAAACAAAAAGTACAAAATAAAAGCAAAAGCAACAAACAGGCTTGGTGCCCATAGCTCAGTGAGTAGGCACCAGCCACATGTACTGAGGCCAGTGGTTTGAACCAGGCCCAGACCTGCTAAACAACAATAACTGCAGCCAAAACTAGCTGGGCATTGTGGTAGGCACCCGTAGTCCCAGCCACTGGGGAGGCTGAGGCAAGAGAATCACTTTAGCCCAAGAGTTGAAGACTGCAGGAAGCTGTGATGCCAGGGCACTCCACCAAGGACGACATAGTGACACTCTATTTCAAAAACAAAAAAAAAGCAACAAACAGCATTGAGCCTTTATTTTCCAAGCTACGTTCTTTATTTCTTCCTATTAGTCTTCTTCTAAATGCCTATGTAGGTCTCTTATTCCATTTCCACTGCCTTAACATAATTTCTTTGGAAATCTGTGGCAGAAAATATTAATTATCTCCTAATGACCTCTTTAGAAGGATTTGGTTATATTCCTATAACAATGCCCTTTTTGTTTCCCAAATTCTTTATGGTTAAGCATGTTATACTAAAGAACCATTTTGTCACAATGATCTGGAATAATCACTCTTGACATTTTTATGAATCACTCTAAAATTCAAAGAATGTCTGTCCGATGGAACACAGTGGAAGGGACTCCAATGTAAGGAAGCAGAGCTTCAGGGACGATGTTATATTTTATACTTTCCTCAGCTGAGATTGATACTGTCTTAAATCTGCTACTGATTTCACTGTTCCAATAAAAATGGTGAAATCATTCTTAGAGAAACCCACATTACAGTATTCTGGGAACAACTGATTAAATACATCTATTGTGTACCAAGGAAAATAACAGTTTCAAAAATCCTTCTAATCTCTCTGTCACTCTGTGTGTAGAAGAATGAATGTATTTAATTTCACTCAGAGGACTATTAACTAAAAAATTTTTACAAGTGAAAAATGCCAGTAGGATGGGGAATTCTTCCATAGTTGACTTGTTTCATATTGTCTTGGTAGAGGTCAGAGTTTCTGGTAAATTCCACATAACCTGGGCTAGCTCACAATACCAGTTGTTGTTTGATTCTTGGGTTTTTTTTCTTTTTTGTTTTTTTTTTGAGGCAATCTCACTCTTTGTCCAGGCAAGAGTGCCGTGGTGTCAGCCTACCTCAAAGCAATCTCAAACTCCTTGGTTCAAGCGATCCTCCTGCCTCACCCTCCTGAGTAGCTGGGACTACAGGCACACACCACCATGCCCGGTTAATTTTTTTACTTTTAGTAGTGATGAGGTCTTGCTCTTGCTCAGGCTGGTCTCGAATTCCTGAGCTGAAGGGATCCTCCCACCTCAGCCTTCCAGGGTGCTAAGGACCAAATATCTCTTCTCTGTATCTCTGAAATAGCTGACTCAATTTGGCCTGGTTTTCTTTGTCCCAGCATTAGGCCATCTGGCCCACTCCCCCTGGCACACATAACAGAGATTTCACGTGTGTATACTAATCTGCCTCTCCGTAACTTGCATTGGTGAGGTGCTTGATCATTTAGAGAGCACACTCATGTGCTTTACCCCCGCCACCGCCCATGATGGACATGTTCTGCTCTCTCCATGTTGCGAGGAAGTTAAGTGATTGTCCAAATTCACAGTCTGAGAGATAGAACTGAAATATGTGGTGCAGGCACAGAAATCCCTTATGTTGGTTCTGATAGTTGACAAAATCTGTATGTCTCTCCCACAACACACACAAAGTAGGGAAACCAGGTCTCTGATTGTTTTGGTAACCACTGCAGTTTGGGACACCGACTATTCTCAGAAGGGATGTAATATTTTATCTCTTTCCGTAATGCCTAATCACAAGTTCTTTAAACACTATGTTCTTTTTATTTCTAAAGGGATTGATACTTGCCTTCAACCCCTCTAGCTTTGGTCTATTATTGACATAGCATATACAGTTATTTTCCCATATACCTCATAGTCATAGCAATAAAGAGTATTTGCATGAATTTTCTGAGATGCTGAGGAACAGCTGTGGTTATTAATATTGAGATTCTGGTTTGAAATTTTGCCATGGTTTCTAGGAGTGAAAAATGTTAAAATCATGTCTCTTCGCAAGATGGATGTTAATATTTATAACAGAATCTTCTGAGATTTTTTTGCTCAAGATAAGAAGCTTCTGTTTACATTGGTAAACTGCTCCATCATTTTACACTTAGCCAGCTCCTACAATTAGCCATAAAAGAATTGTCCTTTGGGATAGGGTTTCTACAAAGAAATCAGTGAAATTACTAGAAGCAAAATAAAGTATTAAATAATTTGTTTTGATACTGAATATCACCATGATTTGAGTGAATAAAAACTGATACGACAAAAAGGACGTTTGCTTTATTATTGATTCAGCTTATGATATGCAACCATGTTCCATAAAACCATAAAACATTTCGCTTTTATGGATTCAGTTTTTATCATATGAACTACAGGTTCATGGACTCTTCCTGCTTTGGGGGTGATTTTTCACTTCAGCCTTGTACGTTTGCCCTCGTGGGAGTTTAAGACAAATCTCAAGTTTTTTCTCCCACTGCCATGGCATGCATACCAGCGGCAGCGGGTAGGTCATGGCCCCACCAAAGGTTTCGTTTCTTATCTTTGGTTGTCCTGCATGAATAAATATGCCCAAACCCCATCGATGTGGCCAGTCCCTGACAACCCCTTCCGTGCCCGTTGGTGTACGACTGTAAGCACATGGCTTCATTCAATCAGGAGCTTTTATGGTGGGTACCCTTCTGTGGAATGCCCTCTTCATTACTGGGCTCCACATTGCTGCCTATTCCAGTGGGGTCTCTCAGACTTGCCTGGTAATTAGAAATATCCACAGTAGTTGATTAAAATTACCAAGACCCTTTCTTGGAGACAGGGTTTTATGTAGTCCAGGACATTTCTCCTTATCAGGAGTTTGTAGCCTTTGATTTATACATAGTACCACCAAGTTAGCGACAGGTCGTGAGTGGAGCTAGAGATAACTGAGATGGCAGAGGTGGGTGAGAGAGCAGAGGACAGAAGGAATGACATTTGTCACTCCCTGTGTGTGTAAGAGCTCTGTGGCATCACTCAAATTCAAGAAAAGACCTCGTGGGTGAGGGGTCAACTACAAGTTGGACTTTACCTAATAAATGCAAGGAATGTAACTAAATCGTTTGTACCCTCCTTTTAATCTGAAATAAAAATATGTATAAATACCCAAATCCTGTATACCTTTTGAGTACACCGGTGTATGTTTTATGTATGTATGTGTATAGATGTGTTGCTTTAAAATAGCTGACATTTTTAAAGTATCTGGTTAATACTGTTAAGTATCTCATTTAATTCTACAATTTTTTTTTAATGGTGGTGACAAAGGGTATATGTGAGCACTTCCTCCTCTTCTATCAGTAGAAAAATATGTATTTCTGATAAATTACTTTTGGCATGAAATATTATTACTCACAAACTCTTTTGCATAAATCTTTTGCATACTCCAGGAAAGGATGTAAAAAACTTTCACATTCTTAACATGGTCAAAAAAAAGGTTAGTAGGTGTCTTTTCAATGAACCCTTAGATGGTATCTAGTATATTTTTTCTGATTATCTAATTTTCTGGAGGTGTCTTTAATTATCTTTAACATAGGTTGCAGGACTGCTAGTGAGGCAAATAAACTTTATCTATGGAGATTCAATAGACACCACTCATCTTCCTTGTAAAAAGAGGTTTCGTGTCTAATTTATTTCAGCATTCACTGTTTTCTTTATATGTGCCTGTTCTTTGAACTGGTTGTAATATCTTACCAGTTACCTCATTAATGATTTTAATAAAAACTTTGAAACATGTTCATTTTATATTCATATCAGAATCATCACTTTAATATAAAAAAATTATCCTTTAACTCATATCATCCTTATAAAGCATCATGAGGATTATAAAATGGGTGTTATAATCCCCATGTAAGAGATGAAATGAATTCAACCAGTGGACGGGATTAGGAACAGTTACACCTGGATGAGTACTTCGGAGCTGTTGGTTATGCTGGACCAATAAATAGCTCAGTTAGGTCAAAACCAGACAGTGGGCACACATACAAAACCTGGGTCAAGGGTGGAAGGTAAAGTGTCAAAGATTTAAAAAAGCAATAGTTGTGGGAGCTGAAACTTTTGAAGGTAGCAAAACAGACAGAAAAGGCCCATGTTCTAAACAGAAATTGGGCCCCAAAGCATCCATTGCCTCCAAAAAAAAATAAATAAAGTGTTGATATGGAGCCTTCCTTAGAAGTCCCTTTATGTCCCAGCCATTCTTGTGTCAGCAGGAAACAACTCCAGCATGGGCATTTACGCTCAGCATAAAATTGGAAACACCTGGCTAAATGGAGGACTTGTGGGTTGAGGCAGGCAGCAACTCCTGATAACTAGATGAGGACAATGGCCTTCAGCTGGGCTCAGCTGCAAGGAATTGCATTGATTTTAGCCATGTGGGTTATTACAGAAAAGTGCACACATTCCCCAAACCCCCATGGAGCTGACATTTTCTTATCACCCTGATTAATCAAACTGTGTTCAAAGAGGAAAAAAACTGCTCAGGCCATGCTATTCTTAGTCTCTTAATCAAGGCAATGCTACCTGGTCTGTCCTCCCTCCCTCCTTGCTTAAATTATTCCTGAGGTTATGTTTGCAGCCATTCTAACATGGAAGCCAGGTAGGTATTTTAGCAGCTTTCATTATCTGCCACAGAGAATCGGAAACTAGTGCTGTTTTGAAATAAATTTAGGAAATGTGGGGATTTTGTGATTACTTTTTGGAGCAGGACCATCTTCAGGTTAAAGCAATCATTTTCATAGCTTTGATCAATTATATTACAAAGGAAAAATATAACTCCAGATTAGGTCCTGCATGCCTAGTAAGAAACCACAAATCGTGTTTCAAATGTACAATGATACAATAACTTGAGTTCTTAATTCCACACGATTATGCAAGGAGGCAGACATTGTTCTACATTGGGCTCCAGTTTTAACTAGAGGATCTTTCTTGCAAAGTCAACTCATCAAGATTACAAATGAACTTGGTCAGTCCTGTCATCAATTTGCTAGTTTGTTGGGGTTTTTTTGCTTAGATAATAACTTTTGCTTAGAACTCTAGGCTTTATTTAAACTATAAGGTTGTTAGTATAATTATGATTTTTTTCTTCACCTATTCCAATTAGGAAACAAAGTAACTAATAGCCTGTAAGTGGAGTGGTTCTCTGCTATAGACACATTAGCTTTTTGGAGTATATAACATGTATACCTCATTTCTTTCTAGGATAGAAGTCTGTCCTAGATGCATTAAAAAATTATTTGCAATACAATGTAATTCATTCTTCATATACGGAGACTTGACTCAAAAGGCAGATTCATTGGAAACTAGCAGATGGCAACATACTGGTATTCTGCAAAGAAGTGAAATAACCCTTTTATAGCTAATATCCAAAGAGAAGAAAATAATATGATATCTATGATTATTCACAGGCATGATTTATGTATATTGTCCCAAAATAGAGGCTGGTATGATGGTTCACACCTGTAGTCCCAGGTATTCAGGAGACGGAGGCAGAAGGATGGTTTGAGCCCAGGAGTGTGAGGTTGCCGTGAGCTATGATGACGCGACTGCTTTCTAGCTGGGCTAACAGAGCAAGACCCTGTCTCAAAAAATCAAAAAGAAAAAAATAAAACTTTACGTACAAAGAGCAGCAACTGCTTTCACTTTTGAAATAATGAATTTTGAAGAAAATGATGTCTGGTTTGCTGCGAAACATACGATGCTCATGATACAGTGTTGAGTTACTGTGAATCACATTCCTAACAACAAAATATTCAAGACCAACATTGCAAAGTGGAAAAATGACTAGGACTTTTGGGGAAAATATGAGTTCAAAGGATTTGAAACACGTCGCTTTGTGTAACTGGTCTATATTCATATCCAAAACATGTTGTGGATTTTAGCTTTTGCAAATGGGTCATGTCACAGTTTTCTGAAGGACAAGTAACTTCCACTTGCCAGTCAGTATGATGTGGGCAGACAGTCCATAGTAAGGACAGCTGTGGGCAGAAGTCCATAGTAAGGACTCTGGGGAGTTATATAGGGGATGAAACGGCCTGTGCCTTTGCTGGAGAAGTTTACAACCTACATGCCAAGATGAATATATGGACAAAAGCTCAAAGAGGAAAAATATTAAAGGATTGTTAGTCTACTTGAAATTGTATGCAAATTGAGTAGGCTTCTTAGGTGATGTAGTGGTTGAGAAACTTTTTTGTCACCATTTGTTTTAGTCCTGTGACATATTTCTTAATTTCATGACTTCATTTATGTGCATGGTTTGGAATGGAATGTGCATGGTTGAAAATGGAATTTTAAATCAACAGACTCGAGCTTGAATATTGGGCCCCCTATATGAGTTACCTGTGTGTATGCGTTAACACCCCTTAGATTGAGAACCTTGGTCAGAACGTGTCTTACCACTTCATGACAAAAAATTCATCAATCTAATAACTAATTATCCCTTTAACACATCTTCTTGATTCTACCCGCACACTCAGTATAACTTTCACTAAAAGAAAATTCAAATGGTACAAAGGGGCCATATTCTGGCTAATTTCATTCCTTCTTTAATCACAGCCATACCTATTTTACAGCTGAGAAAACTGAGCATCAGAGTAAGTCAAATAACTTGCCCAACGTCTCATCAGATGTAAATCCAGAGCCAGAATTCAAAGCCCAGGGCAGCTCTGTTCCAAACCCTTCCCATGGCTCAGTAACTCCACAGTGTTTTCCTAAGGTCTGCAATGATCAAGGATGCTATTTTTCATAGAGGTTTATGTGTAAGGACCTCATTATTACCCTCCACCTTGGGAAATATAATTCTTCCCTATGATCCTGTAGAGTGACAACTAAACATATATATTTATACCACTGCCTGATGGAGGCTGTAAGAGAAGATTTACCAAAATAGTAGCCTCACCATTTAATCTACAGGAATAAGTTGCTAGAGTCTTTCAAAATATCAGACACTTGACTAATCAAAGTAGGACTTTGCAGTGGAAACCAGGGCTCAAATCCAGCTCTGCTGATGCCAATCTTGTGGTTTTCCCTATGCTTCATAGCTCTCTTCCAATGAGCTGTCAATGATATGTGATATTTAATCTGTAGTTTCCCCAGTAGGGTCGTGAAGATAAAATGACATCACCCAAACAGGTCCTTGTTCCCAATATCTGTCCCTCAGTCACATGAATTTGTGTTAGAAGCAGGTTTTTCTTCTATTTTGGCCAAAGGTGCTTTTTTTTTTTTTCCTTTTTCAGAGCTACCCTTATAAACATTTGATGACTTCAGATATAGCACTCTTCTTCATTTATATTGTCTTCATTATTGTGGGATTGATTTCTTGGATGACTTTTTTGGCTTGAGGGGACCTATCACATTAATGTTACCTCTTCCTTGGCCACCTAAATTTATCTCTATCGAGTTCTCCGTCAGTCTTGATTATCGTTCCCTATTGACTGCGTTATCCCTGCCCTTGTGAACTTTGTTCAAAGCCCTGACCATGTTTGGTATGATACATTTGTTTGCTAATTTGCTTGAGCTCTTCTGTCTCCCCCATTAGATAAGTTCTAGGTGGTAAGACAATCTATTTATTTGAGGTTTGTTCAGCACTTAGCACATTGCTTGGAACATCATTGGTCCAAAGTTACCAGTGGAATGAATAGTTTTTACCAATGTAATGACGCAGTATTTATTAGTTGGTTTGCTTCTACTTTTCTCTATTTAGCAGCTTGCTTTGACTTCTAACCCTGAGAAAGATGGAACATGAGGAAAGAGCAACTGGACATGTTCCAATGCTGTGGGCATGAGTCCTGTAGCCATTTCCTTTAAGGATGGAACTTGGTGTTGGAGGAGACGGGTGGTTCCAAAATCCCCTGCTGGTTGTAAACTTCTGGGACACACAGCAGCCTCATGTCATTCCCAGGCACCCATACCTTGATAATTTATAATTCTATCAAAGCATTTTAAATCAACTAATCATTATTTGGGGGCCTTATTTGTCATTGCTTTATTTTGAAAATGTATTTTTCTTTTTCTAGTGGGCCAGAAAAGATCTTAAGCAAGGAGAGCCTCTTTCTGGATCTATTATGTCTCATAAAATCTTGATTTCGCTTGGAGTCTTGTGCTTAGTGTGCAGGGGCTGGAGTCACGGAGGGGTATTTACAGTCGGTGAGGCTCACTTCATTCACTAGGTAGTAAGGAGGCTGGAAAGTACTTGTTAAATTGATTTAGTAATTTCTGCCCTTGTTTGGCCTATGATGTCAGTTGCTTTTTGGAAGTTTCAGTGTCTGCATCAACCTAAAATGTCTACTATAATACATTACCTAGTACAGGCTCTTGTTCAGAACTTCTTGATTGAATAGTGTAGCCCTAGTATTCTTATTTATCATTAAGTCTGTTCAGCTTTAAGCTCAACATTTTCACACTTATTTATCCAATGGCAATAATAGATTTAAAAACAATTTTAGCAGTCATTATTTTAGACCCTATGTAGGGATCTATTTAGTCTTCAACCAAGGATACAACCCTTTTGCAATAGATTTTGTCATTTTATATGAAATATCTAAAAGAGGAAACTTATTAGATACACCGTTATAGTCTGTTTTTATGAAATCAACTTTTGATTTAGGTGGTTTTTGAATCAGGTTAGCAACTTAGAAACATATCCCTGCACTAGTAGTTCAAGCTCTATTTTCTTTATTTGGAGAGCATTTTTATAGCCAATCTCAAGGAAGAAAGGCCTCTGAAAGACAGTCACCATGTAATGTTGCTATGCAGTGAGGGGGAGTACCCAGGCCCTCAGTGTGCTTTGTGTTTTCTGTATTGGTTTTGGGTTTCAAGGAAGAGAAACTCAGGAAAACTCAGACAGAAAGAAGTTTATGTTAAAGGGTTAAGGTTGGATATTGGGGGAATCCCCATTGCAAGGAGGGCTGTGTGGGGCTACCCCTCAGGAGCACCTTGGTTGGAGGCAGGTTCTCTCTGAAAAATATGAGAGCAGACAGGCCCAGGTCATTATAGCTAGATTCTCTTTTAAAGTAAGTTCTTCATCATCACTTGTCCATGATCATTTTAGTAATTTCTGGTCTTTGATGATATATAATATAAAAGTATTATATAATTATATATATATTTTTGAGATAGAGTCCCAGTTTGTCACCCCAGATAGAGTGCCCTGGTGTCATAGCTCATAGCAACCTCACACTCTTGGTCTCAAGCGATTCTTTTGCCTCAGCCTCCCAAATAGCAGGGATTATAGGCGCCCGCCACAACACCTGGCTGTTATTAGAAACAGGTCCTTGCTCTTGTTCAGGCTAGTCTCGAACTTGTGAGCTCAGGCAATCTGCCTGCCTTGGCCTCCCAGAGTGCTGGAATTGATGATTTATATTTGAACAGGGTGCTTACAGATTATGTGGAGTATTTACATACAATATCATTTAATCCTGGGAGCACTGCTGTGAGATGTATGTCTCTATACTGAGCTGGTAGGTGAGGAAATAGGCTCAGATGTGTGTGTTGAATCTCTCAGTGCAATACCACCATACCACCATAGGTGGCAGAGAGGGAATTCAAACTCCCTGGTTATTCTATAGCTCCATAGATATTTCTAGCCCAGATTCATATTATAAGCGTGCAGTCAGGCAGGCAAGTAACTAGATGTTGTTTTTTAAATTTATCTTGCACATAGTAATAGGCAATTTGAGATAGAGGCATTAGAACCTGAGATGATAATCAACCAGATAAACTCTGAGCCCCATTCTGATGAGCTCGGGGCAATTTTTATCACTTAATACATACTTTAAACTTACTGGCTATTACATTTTAATTATCATTCCTGATTCAAGTTCTTTTTTTTTCTTTTCCTACTCTTTTTGGAGTTTTTATTTTATCAACCTGCTGATTGGTCCATCCAGCTGATCCTTGAACAAGAAGGGATTCAACATCCTCTGCACAGTCAAAAATCTGCCCCCAAACTTAACTGTTAATAGCCTATTATTGACAAGAAACCTTACTGAAAACATAAACATATTTTGTATGTTCTATGTATTATGTACTTTTTTCTTCCTATAAAGAAAGCCACAAAAAGGAAAATGTTTAGAAAATCATAAGGAAGAGAAACTATATATTCTGCTCATGAAGTGGAAGTGGGTCATCATAAAGGCCTCCACTCATGTTTTACACTAAGTAGGCTGAAGAGGAAAAGGAGGAATTGGTCTTGCTGTCTCAGGGCGGCAGAAATGGAAGAAATGGAAGGGCAGGCAGGCAAGGGGGACACACTCAGTATAACTTTCACTGAAAGAAAAAATCTGCATATATCGCAAAGTTCAAACTCATGGTGTTCAACCGTCAACTGTTTATACTTAAGGTTATTTTAATTCTTAAATTGTTATTTGTTTCTTACTACTACCTGAGATGGTGCTATATGTAAGAAGTTCTATTCAAAAACACTTAACCTGTATCCTCTTCCATGAATGGTATGTAGTACTTTAAAAAATATTAAGAAGATGGGGTTTCCAGTTTTTCACAATACACAGAAGGGAAACAGGAAGGTATCTTGAAGTTATTTGACTTTCAAATCTAGGCCCATATTTTAACAGCACCCTCCTGCAATTCAACACTAACCCCTCTTCTAGCCAAACTTCACTTACCTTAAGACTCATCCCCCTTCAAATTTCACTTCTTCTGAGTTTTGCTGCTTCTGTCAGTTTCCCTGGTTCCCTCTGCCAGCCTAGAGTGATCCCCTATTGGTCTGAACTCCCCTAACTGGTAACACCATCAGAGCAAATAGTTAACTGCATACAAAGTGGAATCTTGACTGGTGGTTAGCTTTTTATGTTTTAATATTCCATCTACTTTGTTAAGTCTGTGAGAGTAATGCCCACATCTTATAATCTTTATGCCCTCCACACATACTAATAACTGCATAGCACTTAGATTTTGGGAACCAGAGTGGGGAAGGAGAAATAACTTGAGTTGGAATGGTGGGAAATGAGAGAGACAGGAGACGAAAGATGGGATGAGATTGGAAGATCTGATGCAGCTGGTGACTGCAGTCAGCACTGAACTATGGAAACTGATTTATTTACAAAATATCTTTAACAAGGTAAATCTTTTTTTAACAAGGTAAATCTTAACATCTCAGGTAAAGATAAACTTTAAGGAGGAAAAGCTGTGTGCTTGCCAATAATAAGGAAAGTATGCATGGATACATGACTTCTGACAGGTGAAAAGAATGTTGATAAAGAAGCAGCAGCTGGGGGTAGCTGTCTCACAGCCCGTTCCCCACACCTAGATGCATCATTAGTTTATTGATCAATATTAAGTGGTATCTGTGGGTCAATTAATTGCTAGAAATACAAAGAGGAATGAATTGCTCTCTTTATTAATAATTTCATGAGGTAGGAAGGCACATAGTTAAGTGAGGAAAAACATCAATATAGGTATGTACCTTGTGAAACAAATTGAGATTTCTCTGTTTTCCATTCCTTCTCTCATGAATTGAGACACAAGCTATGGTTTTTAACAAGAAAATTGATCATGCCTCGAAATTTCCTGAGTGCAGCCTTTCAGTGAAAATAAGCATGAATCACGTAAATTATGGGAAATAATGTTCTTCTTTATTGCCTCTAGTTCCTGTAACTATGGCCCACCCGCCATTATTGTGGTACCCTACCTGCTCCTGCACCTCATCATCCTCTCTGGTCTTCAGCATACATGTAATCCGAATTGCAACACAGAAGTAGTTTTCTCATGCCTGTATTTCTTTGTTCTACATCAAAACCATAATTAGTAATATCATTATATAACATGTTATTCCATCAAGTACAGATTGTCAGAAATTTTTAAAAGAATCATCCTCTTAGTCTTAAAAACTAAGAATGTGTAAAGCCAGGAAATTATTGATAGCATCCTCGGCCAGCAGCAAAACTGTCTTCCTTACATTGCAATGAATAATTGATTTTTCTTAAGAATTTTCTTTCCTCCTATGGGAAGATCTTTTTCTGATTTCCTCAGTGTGAAAATAACCCCTGGTGTCTACATCATGACACTTTCCCACGTGGTGGTATCTGTAACATTTGAAAACAGTAGGGTTTTTCCACTAATTGGATGAATATTTCCTTTCAGGATCCTTTATTCTTGAGTTTCAAAAAGCATTCCAAGGAATACTCCTCCTTGATGCAGGGGTGCAGAAACAGCTGGAGACAGAAGTGATTGTTTTCAAGACCATACAAGGCACTAAGAAGACTGATGCAAAATGATTCTACTTCTATTTTTATGGTCTTTTGTTTTATTTCTTGCCTCTGGGAGATGAGGATGACCTTTTTTCCTAAATAAAATAAGACGCAGACAGATATCTGCATGTTGTGCTTTTTTTTTTTAAGTGATGGAAAAGGTGGAAGTTCTTGAAAACCTGTGACATGTGCCTCTTGCCCAGGAAATGTGATTTCCCTAAGTGTCACTCACAGTGAAGAAGGATGCCTTATGTTCTATGGAGAGCTGCTAGTGTCTCCAAAACCTAAGATAATTCCACAATGGCTATTGTAATCTTGATTCAGCGTTTACATTGGGATTTGAGACCTTTAAATGTTTCCAAAAGTCTGTCATTACCACAGGCATTTGAATGTCTTTTTGGAAAGGAAGATATTCTGTATACAGCTCAGTTTGTAAAACCACTTGTCATTTACAACGAAAAGCATTCTTTCCCACTGTCCTGCTCTTGGTGTATGAAGGGTGGGGGAAGTGGTGGATAAAAAGGAAGGGCCCTCTAGTACTGGAGGAGCTAGGTTTATCCTTGGTCTTCTATGGGGAGTTGAGGTCTTGTCTCTGAATAAATGTGCATCATAAGAGGCTAGAGGCTGTGTGCAGCCGTCTGTGAATGCTTTGAAGATAATATTCTGAGACACATGAAGGCCATTTGCATAAAGGAACTCTTATATTAAAGATACCCTCTATGTGATGCATTAAGTATTTATCTTGTCACTAGCTGCTAATAGCTTTTATTATACAGTTCTGAAATGGAACTACTTTATTAGTAGAGCCAAGCACAGATGTCTTACTGCCATTCTCCACCAAAACAATTTTACTTTATCATCTTGTGGAATTCACAAACACCATAATAATATGGACAACATAAAAATTTGCCTTTTCTGTTCTTCAGTATGATTCCTTTCTTGTCATATCTCCATTTTAATTCCTCCACGACTAAAAGTTACAGCTGTAGCAACAAAATCCCTTTCTGGCTGCGTTTCCCATTGTCCAACATTCCCTCACTAACAAATTGAGAGCAGAAAGAAGATAAGACAAGGTTTGGACAATTTTAATCATTTCTGTTTGAACCAAAATTGGCTCATGAATATACATAGTCATGCTTAATTTCTCATGAGAGTGTTCAGGTAGTATTCAGAGCAGTCAGGAAGATGTGGTACAGGGTTCTAAATTATACAATTTTAAGAAACAGAAGGTGACTAGGCCTGATGAATGTTATTTTCTCCTCTTTAAAGAAAGATCCTCTCACTCAGTAGAAGTACATCTCACACTTTCTTATAAAGCAGAGATAGCATGTAGTCAAATGGAAGCAGGTGGCCCTAAGTTTGTCTAACGATGGGGAGCCCTGGGTGAAATCCCGGTGAATAGCTATGTGGACTTTGGCCCTCTCATGCTTCGTTTCTAAATCTGTTTCTTTAGGTGTGGAATAGGAATCATACTGTCTTTTTAAGAGGCTGTTTACTAAAGTAAAAGCAACTGATGCATGAAAATAGTGTTGTACCTGGTATGTAGAAGGTAACCAACTATTAAAGCAGATCTGTTGTAGGATTGGCCCCAATGATGAGGTTATTAGTAAAGGAAAAAGCTCACCTATGCCAGAACATTCAGGAAAAATATTTTGCCCTTCGACGTCTTTACTTTAGAAAGTACTAAATGTATAGGAAAGCTCTATCCACCTGTCAGTTACCTATTTATCGATGTGGTAACTAATAATGAATACAAATATTTTATAAGGAAAAATTTAACTTAAAAATAATAAGTTATTTGAGAATAGGTGAAGGACTACTTTAACCCAGTAATATGGTTTTTAATTAAAAACAAAATGTCACCATAAAGTAATGAGACTGTTGCTTTGTGGAAGTCACATAATGTCTGAAGATAGCTTAAAAAAAAAAAAGTTCTAAAGAGAGTTAGATGGAAACTTCAGCAGAGTGAGCATATTGCTTCCATGGCGGGACCCTTGGAGAGGATGTGGGCTGCTGCTGATTATAACAGATTCTAAAAATATAGATTTATATCTGATTTATCACTTTAGACACCAGGTATCAACTCTGTGAACAATCCCTGAAGACACTTTGGTGAGGCGTGTTTCATAGAATTAGTCTACAGACACTTGCAAACTTAAAGCGTTTTGTTCCTACCAAGGACTTACTGTGAATAGTTTATTCTAAGGGATTGATATTCTTTGTCTTACAGAAAACAGCTGTAAAATCTTACTATTGTCAGTTTGATGTTTTTGAATTGCACAATTACAGACTCTTCTTCAGTCCTTCAGTAATGTGTCAAAATGAATTCCATGAAGGAAAGAACTTGATATCTTGACTCACAAATCTGTGAAATCTGAGTTGATAATAATAATTTAAAAATACATATCTTCTCACTTTGTCACTCCTGGCTATGTGGCTTTGAGCAAGTTTCTTCTTCATTTACAAAAAATGAGTTCGTGCCTCAACGAATTGCTTAAAATGAATTTGCAATGTAAAACGCTTTGGAAAGAGCTTAAACATACTAGCTGTTATTATGGTTTTATCCATGTATACATATAAAATATACAGAAAGAGAGCTATATAAAGGGTTCATCTTATGTTTACTTCTTTTTGGCTGGTTATATGTCCCTAGTGCATCAATATTTTGGCTATTTCCTAAGTTTCTAGACAAGAATGTTCGTGCTAAAAGATACTTCTGAGAATGTGCACATGAAAGTGTATAAGGGCAGAACACTTCAGGGTAGCACACAGTGATGGTGTTTGCTGCTCTATTTATGGCTCTTTTAGCTGTCCGTTGCCTAGGAGATCACTGGCAAAATCCCAGCAATAACTAGCACTACTTTATCCTATAAAGAAAGAGGTGCCACCGATAAAGTGGCAATCATTAGACACTTCCGGTGGGAATCATCCTTAAGAACATCCTAGTTCAATCACCTGTTTTATTGTCACATCTGCATTTCATCAAACTGAAGAGAAATTGTCAACTCACCATAAAGAAAATGCTTATTCCATTTCTGCATCCAATTAACTTGTACCTGTCCAAGAATTCATTGTTTCTAGATGAGGAAGAGACTTTGTATTTCCACATCGTGTTAAAGGGGACATGGTTATATTTGTCTTTTTCTCTAGCATCATAAGCTGCTTTAAGTCAAAGCTAATTAAGAGAAATGGGGAGAGATAATCGTGCCTTCATGATTAGAGAGATTTAAACCTTTGCTTTTCCTTTTGCAGGTAAGTGAACCTGGCATTGGGCATCGGTTGTGGTACTTCTGTCTGCTGTTACTTGTGTTGCCATTTAATGGACTAAAACTCAGTAAGGCAGTTCTGAAATACTGATATGCAGGTACCATGGATACTGTTGGAGTGTGTGCTCTAAGAGAGATGGTAAGTGCTGGTTTTCCATTTTAACCATACCTCGTGATACCAAGTTGGGCCCCCCTTGACTCCTTGATCTCCTCTTCCTGGAAAGAGTGGCTCTGTTGGTTTAGTAAGCATCTCTAGTTGGCATAGCTAAAAGAATGAAAAGTGAAATTTACTTTGCAGGCCCATTGGATATGCTTTTGGAGGGTAATTTTTACCGAAAGCCGGAAATCATGTGGCATTGTTGGTACTTTCAATGCATCTGTATCACAGCACACTGCATTGCACATCTGGCCAGTTTGGAATGAAACTTAGAACATCACCTACTACAGGGATGTAATTGTGCTAAAGTGGTCTTTGTAGCTTAGAGGAAGAAAAATGCAAAGCTGAAAGAGAATGATCTGAAGTCCCACCCAAAATAAAACATTCTAAATTAATAGTTGCCTAAAGATCTAGAGTATTATTAGATCTTTTTTAAATTCACAGTTCTAATCAAAGAAGTTTAATTGGAGTTTCTTTTTTAAGTATTTGAAGTCTGTATTTACTATGTAGATGTTCGAATATTAGGTCTATATTTAGAAGTGAATATAAACGCATTTTAAGCTACATTGGAAAGTGAATTCTTACTCCATTCACTATTAAAAATATACTGTCATTAAAGACTTTTAAAAGTATTAAATAGTTTTAAAAAATTATAGGACAGTTAAGCTAAATCCTTTAAATGTCGCCATTGTTCATTCTCTCTGAGTTAAAAGTCTAGAGACATTTTTGGGTTTTGTTTGAAATTTGGAGTCTAGTTTACTCGTTGACCATTTCTTTATGTTGAGAATTAATATTACTTTTTCTCTCTGAATGGTTGAACATTAAGAAACGTTACTTTTAAATATAAATTTTTAGTGGTTTTCTTTGTTCATTTCATTTATTATTGGAAGACCTATATTGCATAAAAGTATTTGTTAAAATATGCCTAAGTGTGTTTTCAGGTTGATATGCTTAAAAAGTACTTTTATTCACTGGTTTCCTATTTATTATAGCTTCATCTGGAATAAACTTTCAGAAATTTTACTCTATAGAGGCTCAGTATTAAGAGGATTTCAAATGCTCATCTCTTTTCTTTTGGTTTTTTTTTTCTAAGAGAGTATGTTTAGAGGATATGATTCTTTTAACTCCTACTTATTATGCCAAACTCTTAATTATTATGCCATTGTGATACATTAATCTTTGACAGTAATGATTTTAATAGTAAACAAATGTCACCCCCAGCACCAAGTTTCATACATCTGACATTTTTAAACAGCCCTTTTCTTTTTCTTTTTTAATTAACACATAATAATTATACATATTTTAATGGTGTGTGATGCTTTGATATATGTGCATAATGATCAAATCAAAATCAGCATATTCATGGCCTTCAATCGTAAAATACGATTCCTTCAAACAGCCTATTTCCAAATGCTGGATAAATATATGAATAAATGCTATTTTATAATGGTAGTTATTTTTACAAAGAATTGTTATCTTTCTCAAATGGGGAGCTATGAATTATAAATAATCTTTTCCCATTAATTATTTGCAGTTACTACTTTTACTGCTAATGGGAAAGTGTCTTTTTTAAAAACTTGGACGTAAGACTAGAAGTATTAAAATGAGGCTTGGAGAAGGAAATGGACATGAACCTTAGATGTATGAAAACTTTAGTTTACCTTCTAGACTCCCGTAGGTTTTATTAGCAGTTTATTCATCAGAAGTAAAAATCTCAACCAATGCAGCCAATATATGTTTTGGCCCAATAAACATCACATTATGAATTCCTGATAGCATGGATTTTATAGAACTACTCCTAGTCACACAAACCTTTAATTCTGATTAAAAGCAAAGCCATGTCTGCGTCACCGTGCTGCTGTAATCCAGAGCCTTTGATCTCGGAGAGACTAGGGATCCTTTAGAAGCTTCTGAAAACTTAAAGATAACTTAAAATAGTGAAGTGTATTTGTGTTCGGAGTCTATGGTTTATGTTAGATCATCTATTTAAGCCCAAGGGTTTTGAAAGATGCTCTCGCCATATCTTTCTCTTTAATTGAAGTTCAGAAAAGAGCCAACTTGTTATTCTTGGGTGAGCTTTCTAGAGCCTTTTAGAACTTGAGTGAATTTTTTTTTTAATGCATGTCATTTTCAGTCTTTTAAAGGCTGCTGAAGGGGATTGAGCTGCTTCCCTTGCCTCCTAAGATGAATCATTTTGGTATCCTTTCTTTAGAAGGACAATACTTTTTTATTATTATTGACATAATGCAATGGATAGAAAGGAGATAATTGTATTTGCATATTTTCCTGCATCAGTGAATACTCTCATCACTTTTATTGTTTGTATTTGAAAAAAAAAGAAAAAAAAGAAATAATCACCCTGTTCTTTTTGTCCTCTGTTGTCCTCTTCCGAGAAGATAGGATTTCAAGGTTTACTATGAATTATTACTTAATTGGGCAAAGAAACTTGATGCAGGTAGTTGTAGAAGCAGGTTGTTTTGTGAGCACTGGCTGGACATGTTTGAATCTACCTTATATAGTGATAATTCATCTTTTCATGGTATAAGGCATGATAGATTGCTTGATCTGTTTGAGATTGTAATACATACATTTTTTATTGCACTTAGAAAATACAGAATCGAGGTTTTATACAATCAAAAGAAGAAAGCTTTTTTTCCAAAATTTCTCATTTGTTTCAGAGTTTTCTAATATATGTACTAGAAATGTGCAGGTCCAGAATAAAAATATTATAAGTTGGAGTGGGGAGAAAACTAGTTGTTGGAACTTTCATCGCCCCTCTGGATCCTGTCTCTGTGTAAAGGATTTTGAAACATGAGAAACTATATATGTCAAATAGCTTTGGAAGTATCAGAAAACAAAAGATTGAACTCAGATTCTGGACAGGGAAGAATCTTTAATTTTATTTCCCCTGTGAAAAAATATGGTCTCTTGTAATTTCCAGAGAGACAATGTCTAATATTTGATTTGACCAAAAATCAGTCTTCAGGAATTAAAATATTAAAGACAAAATATATCTTGGTAGATGAAATAAGAGATTAATGATTAATATAAATTTTAGACAAATGATTTAAATGAATTTTTTAGTATGCAAGTAAAATGTCTACTCTTTCAAAAACATAATTATATATTAATATATATCTTTTATGGTATAATTTTCAAACAGCATGCATTTGTAATTTAATTACAACATCATATTTAATAACGTACTCATTTAGAATGTTAGATTCTCCATTTAAATAAAACTTTTTACTATAAAATTTTTTAGCGCAAAATGATTTAATGAGTTCTATCAGCTCAAATTCAACAGTTATCAACACTTTGCCATACTTGGCTATCCTGTTTTTTGTATGCTAAAGTATTTTAAAACAAATTTTAACCCTGCTATCATTTGCTTCTTACCACTTCAGTATGCATGTATCGAGAGAGAACATTTCTTTATAACTATAATAATATTATCAAACATAGAAAATTCATAATCATCCCTTTGTACCCTCCAATACCTAGTCTGCATTCAGATTTCCCTTATTAGTTCAAAAATGCCCCCCCTCCCCCCCTGTAGCTAGATTGTTTGAATTGGAGTCCAAATCAGTTTCCACTTATTGTGGAAACAGGTAATGTCTCTCAAGACTTCTAAACTAAACAAAAAACATTTCTGCTCTTCCCTTCTCCTGTTCTTTCTTGGCATTGATTTTTGACAAAATCTGATCAGGTGTCCTACTGAATTCTAGTCCTGTCCTTTGTTCTTCCAGCTCCCCTACTTCCTGTAAACTAGAAGTTGATTTTAAGAGATTGTTTCTATTCATGTTTAATATTTTCAACAAAAGTGCTTCATAGATGAGGTGTTGATAGATCTTCTCAGTATCCCAAACTTACGTGGTTAGTAACTAACCTCATTTCATACTATTCTTTAAATAAACTTTTTGCTGCAATATTCCAAAGTAATTACATTTCAGGAAAAAACGCCTTTTCCTGCCCCTTAAATCTTTAGAGGGAATAGTCAACTTTAGTTAATTGGTGCATAAAATATCAGTAGAAAAGTGGACCCTTTATCTCTCTAACTTTGGCCATACATGAAGAAAGCGGCACCTGCTATGTGCGTCATAGACTGTCAGTGGCCTCCGTCAGACCTGCCAACACACTGCCCAGTTGTGAGCAGGTGTCTCCACTCTATATCAAATCCTTCCTGAGATAGACTTGCCATTTGGAATTTGTGATCTACTTTACTCATAGATGTGACATGTACTAGATATTTATCTAAAACCTAAAAACATGAGCTCATGCTGACCTTGGATGGATGTGTCTTCTGGGAATTTTGCTGGGGCTCTGGACACCTGGGCAATAGCTTATAAAGACCTAATTCCATTGCAGATGTGGGGAACTTCAAAAGGAAAAGATCAAATGGAATTATTGACTCTGGTTTCCATTAAGCTAATTATGTTGATAAGGCCCATCCCAGGCTCCATGGTACATGGAAAGAAGAGAGGATTAGGAGTAAAGAGATATTGAGTTCCAGTCCTGGATTTTAGGCCATGTAGCTTGGTAGTCAAGAATATAAGCTCCAGATTCATACTGGGTGGACTGAAATGGTAGCTTTTGCACATGTGACCTTGGAAAACTTACTTAACTTTCTGACAAGCCTCAGTCTCTTCATCTATAAAATGGTGATAATAATAGACTTTGGCCTTCCAGAGGTGTTATAAGGATTTTATGAGATAATCCACGTAAAATGCTTGCATAGTTCTGGTACTTAGGAAACAATCAATAAATGTCATCTGTGCTGTTTTATTATTGATGGTAACTAATGGTTGTTCCCTTCATTAAGAACTTCATTGCAAAGTCTGGCACAGAAATGAATTTATGAGTTGCACTCTCTTAATGTTTGGGTTTCTTTGGCTAATAACAATTATTTAATTTACAAAATTGCTTTGTGGGTGCCAAAGTCCTCTAATGATAAATGTGTCAACAGAAAGACAATCAACCTGATTGTTCATTACTTATGTACATCAGTAAAAGTGTTTATTAATTTTCAGAGTATATATATACGATCACATATGTAAGGCTGCATATGTAAGCATGCATACGTAATTGATTTTTCTCTTTTATAATGAATGTATATGATGATCCATTGACATTCTAGTTATATAGCTAACCAGAAAGCTTCAATGCCAGATATTCTGCCAATTGTTTTACATAGATATTTCATTGAATCTTGACAGCAGTCACATAGTTTGTGCCATTATTAGCCCATCTCACAGATGTGGCAACTGAGGTTCAAGGTCACATTACTAAAATGTAGATGATCCAGAACATGACTCAGGTCTGTCTGGCTTTGGAGTCACAAGTTATCTTCTATATACTCTCTGGAACCTGTTTTTAATCAAGGGGTTTATGATTAGCTTCTGTTTGCTAGTATGATATATTATCATGAGGAAGAATAAGTGTTTGCATCTGGTGCCCTGAGAGTTTCGGTGGTGGCTGTGACCCCCTGAACTGTCTCTTCTGTCCCAGTGCCTTGGTTACCATCATTTCATACTGAGGCTTCAGACAGCTTTGTCACTTTAGCTACGACTACTCTAACTGGTTAAAAGTCGTAATTAAAGTATTTTCTATTATTTTGCTTAAATATGGGATATTCTAGAGTCACTTGAGAAAAACTTTGAAATGTGTCCTGTTTTAAAGGACTAGTTTTCATTTCCTAAGTGCAGTCTTTACTTGAAGAAATGCCTTCTTCTATCACAGCACTATGGTTTGTCATGTGGAAAGAAAAAGGAAGTGCATTCCCTATAAGGTAGTTTGCATTCTCCAAAGATGCAGATCGGAGGGAGTCTTCAGCACCCATGTCTCTGTTGTACACTCTGCTCCCGCCTCCTGTCTGCTCTCTGCCGTCCTCTCCACCCCTTTCCACCTTGGGTTGTCTTAAAGTCAAAAGCTTTCAGGAATCTATCGATTTGGGTTTGCAGAGGTTTCACCTATTGGTAGAGGAGATTTTTGAATACAGTAGTTTCTTTCTTTCTTTCTTTCTTTCTTTCTGGCACAATCTCATTCTGTTGCACTTGGTAGAGTGCCATGGCATCATAGCTTACAGCAACCTCCAACTCCTGGGCTTAAGCGATTCTCTTG
>CAUYON010013711.1:0-12235 GCA_963573935.1 Arctocebus calabarensis
GTCTTTATATAATGATCAAGAAAATGCCATGAAGGCTATCTGTAACAGTACGATCAAAACATTTCTGAATGTATATGAATCGTGCCCTATGATTGCACCAATGTACAGAATTATGATTCAATAAAATTATAAAAAAAAAAAAGTAGGTAAGTACTGACTTCTCCCTTTGGGGGTCATTTGCATTTTTGAAAACACTAAAAAAATCATAGATATGGTTTGGGAAACCTTTCCATTTGTGTCTAGGCTCATCTTTCCTTTTCTTTTCCTCAAAAAGCAGCATTTAGGGGTCATTTAGCAGCACAGGGGTCAATGGCAAAGCAGTCTTTTAGGTAGTTCAGTCTACCCATAAGCTTCTTTTACATACCCCGTAGTGCCATTCATCAATGCTTTGCAGGTAGAAAGCTGTAAAGCTATCCTTTCTACTTTCCATACTTATTCTCCCAATTCTTTGAATGGCCAAGGAATGAGGTATTCCCCCTTTGTAAAGTACCTTCTAAGAAGCACCCCCACAGGCTTCACACCACACACCCTCCAGCTTATATGGTTCAGTTCTTTTATCACCCTGTTTATGAATAGTTTTCATTATTTTTCTTTTATTACCCTAAGGGTTAATGTTTTTCAAGAATGAAAGCTTCTGGAAACCTAAAGATACTCAATGAGACATTCCACATAGAGTTCAAATTTTAAATGATATATTTTTCACAAGGTTACCAGATTGTAGACAATTAAAACTTACAAATTAGAAGAATACACATTACCATTTAAGAAAAGAGAGCATTAAGATTCAACATGTCCACCAACTTCTATTTGAACAGGTTGTAACTATATATTAAACTCTGAAAATTGACTTACGCAGAATACAGTGATGGCAAATTGCCTCATATTCTGAAAAGACATTATTTTTAAAAGTAAAAATTCTATATTAAATTTTTTTGTCGAATTGCTTGTGTTAAAATCACCCCTCTGCTAATTATTCTGCAGTCTAACATTTATACTCAATATTGCTGTGCTATTATCAGTTGTAAACTAAAACAGAAACACATAAATGGCCTGTTTCTAAAATAATTCTCACATCAGGATTCCTAGACTAACATATTATTATTAAAAATTATGAAATTTTGGCATTATATGCTTATTAAGATTGTGTAACTTTGGATGTTTAATCAGATTAACTACTTAAGATCCAAAATTTAGCATTTTGAATGACTTATAATTTTGCCTAGGTTCCAAAAGAAAAACAAAAAATTACCTGCATGATACCATCATACATTCCATAAATGTTGATTTTGACTTTACTTAACAAAAGTCCCCTTGCGACACAGCAGGGAAAGAGTTCTAATAATTAGTAGTGGTAAATACAATCTATAGTTTCTAAGTAACTTTTAAAAGTCCTTGTATGTATACTGTGGTATTAAAATAAGAATCTATAGTAGCCGTAGCTCAGTGGTTAGGGTGCAGACCACATACACTGGGGTTGGAAGGTTCAAACCTGGCCTGGACTTCTAAACAACAATAACAAAAAAATAGCCAGGTGTGGTGGTGGGTGCCTGTAGTCCCAGCTACTCAGGAGGCTAAAGCAAGAGAATCACTTAAGCCCAAGAGTTTGAGGTTGCTATGAGCTGTGATACCACAGAACTCTACTGCAGGCGACATACTGAGACTTTGTCTCTAAAACAGAACAAAACAAATATATAAAGTTTAGTCTTCCTAACTTCTTTTTTTTTGGTTGTGGATTCTATGAGGGTACAAGAAACCACGTTATACTGTTACAATTGTTAGGTAAGGTCCCCCAGTCCGCCTAACTATTAATTACGTAATTGAAAAGTATGAATTGAAGCAGAGGAAAAATCTTCACCTTCATTTTCTGTTTATTATCAACATCCTAACTAGCTACTCTAGTTTTTATTTTATTTTATTTTAAATTTTTAGCCAGGACCGGGTTTGAGCCCGCCACCTCCGGTATATGGAGTTGGTGCCCTACTCCTTAAACCACAGGCGCCGCCCCCACTACTCTAGTTATTATTATGGTTTTTTGATATTATAAACTTTTGAATACTATATAGATGATCATAACCTCTAAAATGAGCACTACACTAATATCTAACTCATAGTGTGATATAATTAAAATTAAATGAGATAAATAGGTAAAGTACCAATGCAGAATCTGGATAAAGACTAACGATTACTATTAATATTACTCTAATTCTTGGAGACTTGAACTCAAGGTTCTCTAAGAATCCATCAACCAACTCCATTTTTGGTAAGAAATGAGCACCAAATTGGCAGCCTAAGTTTCATCGACTAAATAAGGGACAGAATCTGAGAGGAGTTAAGAGACTAGAGTTTTACACTTCAAACTAGGCTGAATTGGTCTTATCAATACAATGCTATAACTTATAAGCCCATTTGTGAGAATCTGATTTATTACTCTAACTAAAGAAGCAACATTATTGGCTACTTACTAACAAGTTTTCACTATCTTCACTTTAGAAATGGTCATCCTAGGCCTTACTGAAGGAATACTTTCTAGAATATACACATAACTTATGAAAAATTTAGCGTTACAAAGAAAACTTCCAAAATATTGGGCAAGTAATTTTTCTGAAAGTCAGATGAGGCTTAGCGGTGTAACAAGTAAAATCTGAAGCACTCTTATTTTCATGGTTTGACTTATTTTCTCAAAATATGGACAAACATAAAAGGCTAAAAAATATTTTAAAGATCTGAGAATATTTAGGTTGTTAAAATCATGATGGTCTGTATAGATGCAGATTTTAACAAAAACAGACATTTTTCTCTCTGGTATAGTATTTGAAATCATATTTTTAAAGAAAACTAAATGTTTGCTAAAACCAACATCTATATATATATATCTTTTAAGACATTTATTCAGCGTCATGATCAGACTATTACATTTAGCAATCAAGAGCCTGGGTGCAAAAAAAATCTACATTTAAACCCTTTATTGGAATGCTTTACACTTTCCACAGAATAGAAACTAAAATAACCTGTTATACAATTAGTCACAAATATAGTCCTCGAGCTTTTTGCCCCCACACATAAGTATTGTCTAAAATGGAGTCTTTACACTAGGTAGGTCCTGCCACCACTATGCTTGGCTGTGTTCACAAATCTGTTGTTACGTGTAGCTTCCCTGTCACTTCTCTGGCTCTCTTCTCCTGTTAAGCTTTGTTTCCTGGGAGTAATTAAAATGTTCTAGCTACTCTTGCTACTGGAATGACCATGGCCACCTTGGTGTCGTGATTTTGGCAAAGTATCCACAGGGACCACAGCTTTTGCCTCCAAAATTTCCTCCCTTCATGGGTCTAAAATTTTAAGACTGTTGTAACTAACAAAATCATTTTGCTTCCACCATCTCCAAAATTGCTTCCATCATTACCAAATCCATTGTAGCCATCCCCACTGCCACCATATCTACCACCATCATGGCTGCCACCTCCACGAATATCAAAGTTTCCACAAACGCTTTGACCTTTTGGCTGGATGAAGCACTAGCCATCTCTTGCTTTGATAGGGCTTTCCTTACTTCACAGATGTGGCCATTCTCAGTATGGTATTTCTGAATGACAATCTTATCCACAGAATCATGGTCATCAAACACTACAAAAGCAAAGCCCCTCTTTTTGCCACTCTCTTAGTCAGGCATGATTTCAATCACTTCAATTTTCCTATACTGTACAAAATGGTCTCTTAAGTGATGTTCTTATCCACAGTTTAGGTTATTCTGCTTTCTCACCTCCACCCCCGACTCTAAACTGTAGATCACACAAACCCAAATAAATGTGAGAAATCCATCTCAGATTTCTAGGGAGATTCCGCCTGCTGCTCCCACAGATGGGCTTCCATTAACTAAAACACACCTTTTATCACATAAAATTTAAAGTGGCTATTGTTGAAAATAACTGAATATGGAAGGTCAAGAAAAAAGTAAACTGAGAATTAACAGTCTTTCAATTGGACAGAACCTATCTAGTCCCAGGGAATATATATATATGTTTTCATTCTTCTGTCACTGAAAAAGAAATAAAGAGAACCAGGGAATGAAACAAACACCTGTAGAAAATATCTTTAATATTGATAACTAAGAAAAGAGAGAAGCTAATAGTTTTTAAGTATAAAAATGCAGTATTTACAGTTGATAGGTAAATGGGAAACTTTTGATGCCTAGGCAGACTGACATCTAAGTGAGCAAATATTTGAGTGCCTACTATACAGAAGGCACGACATTAAGAGTTGGGTTTTCTGTATTTCAGGAGCATTTGATACCATTGGGTTAGTAAGAAAGGAGTAATACAGTCAAAACTTAGGAATAAGTTCTGGTTGGAAAAAGCTACTACCACCTCAAGTAACTACCCATTTGACTACCTATTTGACAGGTGCTCTAACTAAGAATAATTATTGGCCTTACTGATAAGTGGTATTTAAGTAAAAAAATAATTTCCTGTAATAGAACTTATAAAGGGAAATTCACAGTTATAAAAGCATGGTAGCTTAAAAATAATTTCAAACAACTTTATTTTCAGTATCTACATTTCATTAAAAATAATTTAAGCATTTTAAGAGGCAGACAGAGTTAGTGCCATTTCCTCACTTTGATAAAGAGGAAATTGAAACTCAGAGATTCAGAGCTTGCCTGAGACCACAATGTCTGATAAGTGACAAATCAAGGACCCAAATTCAGACTTTTTAAGATATGATCCTTTCTACGGGTTGCATGACTTGGCCTTAGATAATACTAATTTTAGCATTAATGAAATTTAGTGCAACCAGATTATTTTCTATAATAATTAGTGTGTATCTAAAATGCGAAAACAATAGCAAATATATAGGCATTTCATAGAGCCTTCAAATTGGAAGAGACTTTAAGGTTAATCTTCACAAAAAGGCCAGAAAAGGAGAGGTCAATATTACAAACTGTCCAAAAGCGCACAGTTATTCTGGACAGCACTGGGTCTAAAATTAAGACCCTTAAACAGCCAGTGGGCCAAATCTGTTCTTATAGGACACTAAAGCTTAGAATGCCTACCATACCTTCAAAAGAGTGTTAAAAAAAAATAGAGTATAAAAAGAATAGAAGAGGAGGAAGAAGGGAAAGAGGATGGTAGAAGAGAAGATTCTACAAAGACCATATGTGGCCTGTATGGTTTAAACTAGTTATTCTCTGGCCTTTAACAGAAAAACCTTGCTGATCCTTTTATTTAAAAAGAGAGAGAGAAAGAGAGAGAAATACTGAGTGAGACCGAAGAACAAGAGAGTACCACTCATACTATCCTGGAACATCAGGTAAGAAAATACAATTTTAAAGTTTAGTTAAAGCTTCTTTATAAAGAGGGAAGTCAGTGTCCTTTGCTCTTTTAAAACACTGAAATGTTTTATGATAAAGTCATTTCAGGTTTTAAACACATGTTTTTCAGGAATTTCTCTGGAGAATTATGTCAAGTGGGATTTATTTCTAGTCTATAATGTGCAAAACCTAAGAACTAAAATAAAGAATTCTCATACGAATGCCAAAAATAAGAATTTACCTTACCTAACATATATGTAATCCCCTTCTCAAGAAACAAATTATAATCTAGTCCTACTAGAAGAAACACTGGGGATATAGATGTCAGTAGTGACCCTACATTACTTCCTATTACAGTGCCAACCACAACTACTTTTTAAGCCAAATGTACCACATATGAAACACTATGAATATGAAATCTGTCACTTATCACCAAAGAGGCTAAAGACATTTTGAAAAAGAAAAAAAATCACTTTTAGTTCTAAAGTGTTCCTGTAAAATAGCAAAATAAATCGTAATACTACCAAATTTATTGGTTTTCCCTTTCCTTTGGAATCACATGCTCAAAACACCTTATATTCTTTTTGATAAGCATATTCTTCTGAAAAGCATATTATTTCATGTGAATGACTTTAACAGAATGCCCACTGCTAAAAGCACTAATTCTTATTGCATTTGCAAAAAAGGTGACATTTATTATGTGTATGTGTCCATGTATGGAAAACTGTGTCAAATTCTATTCCTGAAATGGAGATATTAAATAAATTACAGTGTGTGTGAGTTATTAATTTGAAGTATTACAGAAAACCAGATTTAGTTATTCAGGCAGACAGGCAGCCTGTCTGGTCTCATCCAAATCCTTTTAAAAGATTGCTAGCATCTGAGGGAAAAACTGCTTATGATCCTTGTCCAGTTAGACACCCAAGCTTAAAAGAAGTTCCTCAAAAGGTACTCAATTTTTTTCGCCTATTATGCTTTATAGCTCAGGGTCCAAGGATGTAGAAAACATAAATGATATGTCTAGGAAAGAATGCTTGGCTCTGTACGTACGTGTAAAATTGTGATACTGTCCATTAGCTCCTTCTATTTCACAAGCTCAAAAACAGATCAAGTATATATCTTCATTCATCTTTTATAGTAACTTGAATTTCAAAATCTGGAATGGACCACATGGAACTATGGGAAACCTATCTGTAGGTTTTACTAATGGAATGATGGGGGTATGCGGAATTAAATACCACTCGGTAGACTGGCAGCTGTATTACATCCCTAGTATTCTCTACTGCAAAGATATTATGCTATGGGATTTAAAAGGGATTATAATGTGAATTCAGACAATTTATAAACAACCTAATTTTAAGAACATACTTCCTTTTTAATCCTATCTAAATAAAATAAGTCTGGAATACCTACATGTATTCAAACATGAAATACAGAAATTTTTGAGAGATCAAACCCAGACTTTTGAGAAGTCTAGATAAGTTATAGATGTGATTTCTCTGAGGAAAACAGAAAGTTGCGAGATTCTACACCTGAGATCTTAATAAGGAAAATACCACACTATTTCACTAATTAGGGGTATTATTGTTCAAGAATATAAAAAATATATATTTGTTTCTTAAATAAAAATTTGATTGGGAGGAGGCAAAATAACTGCCTGGAGCCAGCTTTACACAGAGGCTCCCGCCTAGAAGGAGAGTTAAAGGACAGAAGTTTAGCAAATAAGCTGATGTTTTGGAGCTGAGCTAAGAGAGAAGATTGAAGAGCACACATCACCCCTGCTGAGGTGAACTGCAACCCCAAGGAAACAAACAACAGAAACAAGATCTTGGAAAATATAAGTGGGGTGGAGGCAAGATGGCTGACTGAAGCCAGCTTTCCCGTCCAGAAGGAGAGTTAAAGGACAGAAGTTTAACAAGTAAGCTGGTGTTTGGAGCTGATCCAAGAGAGAATGTTGAAGAACACACACCAACCTTGCTGAGGTGAGCTGAGACCCCAAGGATACAAACAAAAGGTACAAAATCCATCTCCAAGTGGACGGAGTCCCCTCCCCTATGAGAACTACAGGCAGTATACTTTCTACAAACAAGAGAACAGAGTTCTAACATCTTCTCATTTTATCCCACAGGAGAGACCCTCTAAAAACCAGACCTCCTTTCCCTACTTGGGTGCCATGACACTCTCCTCCAGGCATAAAACTGTATAAAACTGTATATATTCTCTACCTATAATTTTGAACTCCCAGCACTCCCCTCCACTCTCACCCTGAGGTCTGGAAGCCAGATCTTTGGGCATTTTCTCAAGAGGTGTGGACAGGGCATGGGCTGGGCAGGTCTATGCTGATTCTGCAGCACAGGGGTAAGGAGAAAACAGTGGACTGAAGAAACCATACGGGAAAGGGAGGTGGTTCTTCCCCCGCCCCCGGCGCAGAGCAGTAGAGACAGCAGCAGGAAAAATAGGGGATATTTTGGAAGGACACTCCCTATCTCTCTGGGCAACCAGAGAAAGCTGAGCATCTTCTCTGTGGCAGACACTGGTGTAATAGATCTGCCACAGTAATGCAGACCTCATGAGCAAAGGGTATGCCTGAGGCAGTACCAGCCTGGGTGGAGCATGGTAGAATGGAAAATTAAAGACGCATGCACAGAGACAACATACTCCCAGGGAAGAGCTGAGCCAGAGGACTGCTTTAGATAGCCTAAGAAACACCTAGCCTTCAGGGGAGACAAAAGCAGCCAGGCCAAGGCTGGAACTCCGAGCGGAGTGTGAGTCACACCCTCCCCAACACAGACTGCAGGGGAAACAGAAACACCAGCCCTGGGCAGAGGCACAGACTGTAGCTGAGTCGCAGTTTCTGTGAACTCAAACAGCGCCTTGGTCTGCAGGGGAATACAGCCAGGACAGAATCACAAATTCTGCACAAATGTAAGTGTCAGCAACATCAATCAGGGGTGGGGCTGGAACTGAGTGAACCACCCCAGCTTCAATTAGCCACTGGAGGTTGTCAGGCCTCAGCTTCCCCTACTGGATGACAGCAGAGTACAGAGGCCTGACCAAGGAGACATAAGATCTCTCTGTGACTCAAACCTCTGGAGCACCTGCTCATTGGAGGGAACTGGGTCATGGCCCTGCAGGGTTACCAGTAACTGGGTGTGACACAGGTGCAAGATGGGGAAGGAGGCATGAACCTTCACAGACTAATTCACTAGCTGGGGGGAGGGTCGTTCTGATTCCATAGAGCACCACAATGAATCATACTCCAGCTGCCAGCAGAACCCTGCTATCTAGTTGCCAGAGACCTCTTGAACTCCCTCACTTGAGACTGGGTGCTGTCTGGGACAATTGATTCAATCTCTTGTACAGTACCAATCTTCTGAGGATTAGCCAAAGTGGTACCCTGGGTGTGTGGTTGTCGGAAGGTTTGATTTTCCTTTTCCAGTTGTTGCGTGGGGGGGGGTGTGTGTGTGACTTAATTGCTGGTATTTCTTCACAGCTAAGACTTCAACCCAAAGTAAATAATTCACTAGGGTAGGACAGAGACCAGCTGACCACAATACAGAGCCACTTAGCCCCACCACACCAAGTAAGCTGCCAGTGTCTCAGGCTGTAGTACTGTATGGGTCCTTTGCAAAGCTCTAGGGGAAAAGGTACAGAGACCAGTCACAGCTCTTGGGTAAAGGGTTGGTTACTCACTACTCCAACATCTCCCCCAATACAACCTCACCTTATCTGCTCATCTAGCCAAATGGTATAAAATAATCATGGGGAGTAATTAGCATAAAAACTCTGGTATCATGAATAACCAGAATAGATCAACTCCCCCAAGGAATGATACAGCGGATACAACTGAAGATCCCACTTATAGACAAATAGCTGAGAAGTCAGAAATTGAATTCAAAGTTTGGATTGCAAATAAGATTAATAGAATGGAGGTAAAAGTTGGAATTAGAAATTCAAGGACAAATTCAAAAGTTGTCTCAAGAATTCAATGAATTGAAAGACAAAATCACCAAAGATTTTGCAACACTGAGATAAGAATTTGCAGACTTCAAAGATCTGAGAAATACAGTAGAATCCCTCAGAAAAAGAATGGAGCAAGCAGAAGAAAGGATTTCTAACACTGAAGACAAAGCTTTTGAACGCTCCCAAGTGCTCAAAGAGGAAGAGAAATGGAGAGCAAAAATGGATCATTCTCTCAGAGAGCTTTGGGATAATTTGAAGAAAACTAATATTTGCCTTATAGGAATTCCTGAAGGTGACGAAGTTGCTTCACAAAGCACAGAGGCCCTTTTTCATGACATTGTGAAGGAGAACTTTCCAGACATGCCCAGAGATTCTGAAATTAGGATAGCAGATAGTTTCAGAACCCCAGCACAACTCAACCCGAATTAAGATAACCTCCAGACACATCATAATTAATTTCACTAAAGTTAATACGAAGGAGAAAATTCTGAAAGCAGCCAGATGTAAGAAAACCATAATCTATAAAGGGAAGAATATTAGAATAACTGCAGATCTCTCTACTGAAACGTTTCCAGCTAGAGGAGGGTGGTCGCTGACTTTTAATCTCCTAAAACAAAATAACTTTCAACCCAGGATTCTGTATCCAGCTAAACTGAGTTTCATTTATGATGGAGAAATTAAATACTTTAATAACATTCAAATGTTGAAGAAATTTGCCATAACTAAACCAGCTCTCCAGGATATTCTGAGACCTAGCCTCCATAATGACCAGTGCAATCCTCCACTAAAAAAGTAAACTCACTCAGAAACTTTTGATCAAATTCCAACCTCCACAGTGACAAAAGGATTAAAAATGTCCACCGGACTTTCAAAAACCTCGATACCCAAAATTCTACCTGCTTATCAATATTCATAATGGCTTAAATTGTCCTCTAAAGAGGCACAGGTTGCCTGACTGGATACAAAAACTCAGGCCAGATATCTGCTGAATATAAGAATCTCATCTTACCTTAAAAGATAAATATAGACTTAGGGTGAAGGGATAGTCATCTATATTTCAGGCAAATGGAAAGCAGAAAAAAGCAGGTGTTGCAATTTTATTCACAGATACGATAGCTTTAAAACAACTAAAGTAAGGAAAGATAACGATAGTCACTTCGTATTTGTTAAGGGTAATACTCAATATGATGAGATTTCAATTATTAATATTTATGCACCTAACCAGAATGCGCCTTAATTTATAAGAGAGACTCTAGCAGACATGAACAACTTGATTTCTTCCAGCACCATAATAGTTGGAGATTTTCACACTCATTTGGCAGTGTTGGGTACATCCTCCAATAAGAAGCTAAGCAAAGAAATTTTAGATTTAAACTTAACCATTCAACATTTGGACTTAAAAGATATTTACAAAACATTTCATCCCAACAAAATGGAATACACATTCTTCTCATCAGCCCACGGAACATACTCCAAAATCGATCACATCTTAGGTCACAAGTCTAGCCTCACCAAATTTAAAAGAATAGAAATTATTCCTTGCATCTTCTCAATCATGGAATAAAAGTTGAACTCGATAACAACAGGGATCTGCATAGTTATACAAAAACATGGAGGCTAAATAACATTATGCTAAAGGATAGTTGGGTCATAGATGAGATTAAAAAGGAAATTACCAAACTTTTGGAACAAAACGATAATGAAGTGATGAGTTATCAGAACCTTCGGGATACCGCAAGGCAACACTAAGAGGGAAATTTATAGCACTGCAAGCTTTCCTCAAGAGAGTGGAAAGAGAAGAAGTTAACAACTTAATGGGACGTCTCAAGCAACTGGAAACGGAAGAACATCCCAAACCCAGCAGAAGAAAAGAAATAACCAAAATTAGAGCAGAATAAAATGAAATTGAAAACAAAAGAACTATACAACAGACCAATAAATCAAAAAGTTGATTTTTGATAAGGTCAATGAAATAGATAAACCTTTGGCTAACCTAACCAGAAAAAAAAGAGTAAAATCTCTAATTTCATCAATCAGAAACGGTAATGATGAAATTAACAAGAGAATCCTCAGAAATTAAAAAAAAATCATCAGTGAATATTACAAGAAACTTTATTCTCAGAAGTATAAAAATCTGAAGGAAATTGACCAATACTTGGAAGCATACCACCTTCCAAGACTTAGCCAGAATCAAGTGGAAAGGTTGAACAGGCCTATATTAAGTTATGAAATAGCATCAAAAATACAAAATATCCCTACAAAGAAAAGCCTGGGACCAGATGGCGTCATGTCAGAATTCTACCAAAACTTGAAAGAGGAACTAGTAACTATATTACTCAACTTTTTCCAAAATATAGAAAAAAGAAGGAATACTGCCCAACACATTCTATGAAGCAAACATCACCTTGATCCCCAAACCAGGAAAAGACCCAACAAGAAAAGAGAATTATAGACCAATATCACTAATGAACATTGATGTGAAAATATTCAACAAGATCCTAACAAACAGAATCCAGCAACATAGCAAACAAATTATACACCATGATCGAGTGGATTCTATCTCAGGGTCTCAGGTTGGTTCAAAATATGTAAATCTATAAATATAATTCCTCACATAAATTAAAACACAAAGACCAAATGATTCTCTCAATTGATGCAGAAAAAGCTTTTAATAATATCAGGCTTCCATTCATGATCAGAACACTTAAGAAAATTGGTATAGAAGGGACATTTCTTAAACTGATAGAGGCCATCTACAGCAAATCCACAGCCAATACTGTATTGAATGGAGTTCAGATGAAATCATTTCCACTCAGATCAGGAACCAGGCAAGGTTGCCCTTTGTCTCCACTGCTCTTTAACATTGTAGTGGAAGTCTTAGCCATTACAATTAGGGAAAAAAAGGCAATCAAGGGTATACATATAGGGTCAGAAGAAATCAAACTTTCACTCTTCACGATGATATGA
>CAUYON010013712.1:0-18879 GCA_963573935.1 Arctocebus calabarensis
TTTCATATAGTAAACGAGAAAATATCACGAATGGTATGTCAATCAGGTTGATAAAAATATCTCAGATTGCATGTGAAGCCCCCACACTGTACCCCATGGTTGAACTAATGTACACAGCTATGATTCAATAAAAAAAAAAAAAAAAAAGAATACATATAGACCAAAAGTGAAGGGTTGAAAAAATATATTCCATGCCAATGGTAACCAGAAAGTAGCAAGGCTGGCTATTCTTACATCAGATTATTAGATAAAATATTAAGTACTATTCTTTGATTTTTAAAAAACTATTTTTTTCCTGTCTTCTTGTAGCTAAAAGCATGCATTTGCAGAATGGCTAGTTGGTGGTGAAAATAAGTATCTAATAGTTAAATGAGTGAGAATATTGATAAAAATTAATGATAATTATTAGGGAAAATGTAATCTTTAAGCATATTTCTGACTACAGAGAATTATCTGATTTTTAGATTCCATTAGTTTGAAATGGACAATTGTGCTGTTGAGTTTTTCAATGCTAGCCAGCATCTGGGCTGCTGATTGCTTCAGTAAGCAAATCTAGCACAGCCATTGTGCTTCTATCCTTTTATCCTAGCTTTTAGCCTCCAGTATTTCTGTACTATTGTTTGTATATCTTTTGAGATGAAAATACCAATGTGTCAAAAGGTCATAGGTGGGGCCAGTTTTTTATTTCTTTTTTAATAGGCTCTCTCTGTTCTTTCTCTATTTTTGGTCATTCTGACATTAAATCCTTCAAGTTGAAGGGAATCCATTCACTGGTGCTGAACTTGGTCATGAAGGTTGCTCGAAGTCTAAAGTGATTATCTCAGACAGGAAAAAGAGAACTCAATAGTATTTGGCTTTTGATATTGAATAAATATACCCTAGGGCAGACTGGGAAAATTAAGCAGAGAAATTGAATATTTATATATTACTTGTAAGTGGAATAAATAGGCATTAGTGTTTATAGATAGTATTAGACATTATTTTGTAATAGGATTTTAAAATATTGTTTCCTGGATAGCTTCCTTTCTCAGCTATCCAATATTCTTTGAGGAAATTATAAGCAACATAATATTAACAGAGTTAACATTGAGGGCACCCTTAACACAGGCTAGCATGCCCCAAGGCAGGAAGAATATGACAGACTATTGTATTAAGAGAAAATAAATGACTGACTGTTTTTGGAACAAGCAATTCTTTTGCAATTCTTAGGAGACCATTGCCTGCCTAGAGTGATTGTCACCATAGAATTTCCAATAATAATTATCATTAATGGGTAGAAGTAACAGTAATGTCAGTTCAATGTAATCCTTTGAATGTTTATTTTTAAACTATTAGTGCTATTCAGGCAGGAACTCTCACAAAATGGAAACATTTCATTAAATTAGTGCTGAATCCAAGGTTCCATCATTAGCTTTCTAGAGTATTGTGTAAGTGATCACTACTGTAGGAAGCTGGATAGAGCTCCTCCAAACTCACTCCAACTCTGATTCTTTGATTGGCAATTAGTTCAGAGATTCTAAATGACAATTGCTCTTCTTAACAACTGCAAAGTAACCTTCAAGTGTTACAAAGTCCAGACGATTGTTTGCTTGGGGAACAAAAGGGATTATTTTAATTCAAAGGCCAAGAACTAAGGAAAAGGTGGTCTTTATGTTGTATTTCAGATGTATTTTAGAAGTAATGATTCTCTTGCTGCTAAATTGCAATTATGATCTCTGATTTTCAGTAGATATTCTCAAGGCTAATTAGTTTGTACCTTTTGCTGGATCTACATGTGAATAAAAATACTTTTCAATAACTTTTATCTATTATTTATTTTAATACTTGTTATGGAAAAATGACACTGTTCTCTCAGAAATGCACAGTGCCTTTTGAAAGTAGTCACTCATTATTTCTTGAATGCATGGAATAAATATTAAATCTATTAAATATTCTAAGTTTATCCCATCATTTTGCTGTATGTTAATCATATTCAGATTTTGCCTTTGGTTGATGGCAACATCATTTATGATAATTGGAAACACCATTCATTCTTGTGAAAAGGCCCTAATTCTGCTCTCTCTTCCCCTAGACTAAAACCTTCAGAGACCTTTTCCATGGGGTGATAAAAGAACTTGGTCCAAGGAAACACAGGGTTTGGATGGATTAGACCGTGTTCTTTTGTTGTTGTTGTTGTTCGTTTTTTGTTTTTGAGATAGGGTCTCACTCTGTTGCCCCAGCTAGAATGCAGTGACATCATCACAGCTCACTGCACACACTGCTGGGCTCAAGCAATCCTATTGCCTCAGCCTCCTGAGTAGCTGGGACTATAAGCAGGTGCCACCACACCAAGCTAATTTTTATAACTTATTTTTTGAAGAGATAGGGCTCTTGCTCTTTCACAGATTGGTGTAGAACTCTTGAGCTCAAGCCAGTCTCCTGCTTCTGCCTCCTAGCAGGTTAGGATTACAGGCGTGAGCCACCATGCGCAGCTGAGACTGTGTTCTAATTAATTCCATCAGTAAGATAGTAGCACTTGCAGTCTGAGGAAATGTTGTTCCTCAAGTCCTGGTGTCTGCTGGGTTGACCATGAAATGTCTTCATGTTGTTACATTTATTTGGTAGGGAGCTAAAGAACTCTTCTTCTCTTCCTAGAAAATATTAGAAAAACCCAAATGTTAATCAAACATTGTTCAGAACTCTTATATTCATATGGGGTGGAGAAAGGTTGGGAAGGATTGTTTTTCAAATCTTTCCTCTCCCATATGAGAAAATTCCCATTTTATGTTTGACGTCCTATTCCTAAAACATTGCACTGTGATCTAACAGAAATAGAATACTAACTCAGTCATTATCAACCAGCTCTAAAAGGGGAACAGTAAGAAGCGAAGCGGGAAATAGATCTAACAGTGTTTACCTTTGTTAGAATCAGAGAAATTCTTAAAGATAAAATTTCCTATCTGAATATTACAGCTTAGCTAATGGAAATCTCTGTAGAGGGTGGACATTGTGTTCATGTATGTATACCCACTCACATTCACACTTTTATTTTATTTTTAATTTTTTTAGAGAGAGGGTCTAACTCTGTAGCCCAGGCTGGGGGTAAATGAGACAATTAGAGTTCACAGGTAGAATGACAGGTGGTACTATTTTAATTTCTTTTTGGTAGAGATAGACTCACTGTATTGCCCAGGTTGGTCTTAAAACCCTGGCCTTAAGGAATCTTCCCATCTTGGCTCGCCAAAGTGCTGGAATCACAGGCATCAGCTGCCATGCCTGGCTAAGAAGGATGCTTTTAGACTGCTCTGATTTGAGATCAGCTGATTCTGAAACTAAAATGAGAAGGTTTGATGATTTGTATATTCTTCCTAGAAATTTATCTGAAGCCTTGTAAAGTAAAGGTTACCTCATTTCATTAGTTAGAGACTCAATTTTAACCCTTTATAAAGTGCAAGAAAAGAGGAAAATGATGTGAAACATTTACTCTGGTTCAGTTATTTTAAATGATACTTTAATTAATGTTTTGACTTGGCTATGAAAAGGTTGCTTCTTTATACAGAAAGATCAAGCATACTATTATTTCACAAATAATCTTACAATTTATGTACAAAGTTACCCATGTTTTTAAAAATAAGTTTTTTACAGTGAGCTATTGTTTCTACTAGACTATCTTTCCATGGCAGGTGTGCAATAAGCACTGTAAAATATTTATGGAATTCATGTTTGTGAAGCAAAAATTTCTCAATAATATGTGTTCTATTTATGCAGACCTCCTTAAAGTAAATTGGCCCAATCCTAGGACAAGATATGACATATGTCAAGTTTGTTTTATGTGCTCATACATTTGGTAACAAATAAGAATTTCATAGTCATGACAATAAATCAGGTGTGCAAAGATATTACTATTTCCATAAATGCAGTTTAATTTCTCACTGAGCCCCAGCCTGCCTGATAGTAGGCAGCTAAGTCACCTCTCTCTGTTCTCTCTGCCTCTGCATGCCTGTGCATGAGTTTTTACACGCAGTAATCTCAGTATAGAGTTGTTATACATGCTCTACTCTTATCTTTCTTTCAATGGGTCTCAAGCTTGAAAGCCAGCGTGAGGCACCTTTCTAAGTATGTGCACTCTTGGTTCAGTTCTGCCTAGCTCCGAAACAGCCATCCTGCATAAATCTTCCAGTCTGCTTTTGCAAAGGTGATGACAGGTTTGCCCTTGAATGGTAACCTGGTAGATCTATTGGTCCTTCCTCGGCTCCTTGATGTTAGTGATTCTTATAAATACTTCTCACTTAAACTTGCATTCTTTCTCCATGAACTTTCTTTTCCCCCTATTCAGGGCCCCTAGGAAGGTAATGTGCTTCAGCCACAGGACTCAGCTGCTTGTGGCGGCTTCTGTAGCCTTCTTGTACCTTGCCCTGATCCCTGGACACCTTGCCAGGAGTGCAGAGCTCACCTACGTGATGCATCAGTGAATCTGTCATGTTGGACACAAGAGACTTCCACTTGGATTCCACTCCCTGTGACTTCATAGGAGATTCTCCTTCTGTGTCCCATTTCCTCCGAAATGAGTATGCAGTGCTCCTATGCCATGTGTAATCTCACTTCCTGTCTCTCTCTCATCAGATGAGGGGCGTCTTTTCCATTTTATAACCTAAGAAAGTAGGGTGCATTTTCTGCCATATGGATGGTTCCTGTACTAAGCACAGTCCACTTAGAGTGGGAAAGGGGAGGACAGGTTCACATCTGAGCAGTAGTGCAGAAAGGACTACCTTTGTTGGTCTTGTGAAATGCAGAATCTTGAATTAGGTACATATCAAATAAACAGTGAAATGAAGGGCCAGCTTTTCCAGATGGTATTCTAATGGGCTAAGTAAATTAAGACACGGAAGCATGAAATTTATATTTCATCAAAACTAGTAATGCCACGGGGTAGTGCTGTGGGAGGAGAAAGAGCTAAATTGGAAGTCAGGAGAGCATAGTATGCTTTGATTTTTGCTTCATCCTGTAGCACTCACACTACGGGGCAGTGATGTGGTTTGCTTTTAGAGATAACTCTGGCAGGGCGGTGCCCGTAGCTCAGTGAGTAGGGTCCCAGCCACATACACCAAGGTTCTCAGGTTCGAACCCGGCTTGGGCCAGCTAAAACAACAATGACAACTGCAGCAAATTATAGTCAGGCGTTGTGGCAGGTGCCTGTAGTCCCAGCTACTTGGGAGGCTGAGACAAGAGAATCGCTTAAGCCCAAGAGTTTGAGATTTCTGTGAGCTGTGATGCCATGGCAATCTACCCAGGCGACAGCATGAGACTCTGTCTCAAAAAAAAGAAAGAAAACGAGAGATAACTCTGGCAGAATGCTAATAGACTTGAGGGCATAAGGGGACTAGAAAGAGTGAGACTAATTAGAAGACTAGCAGGTTTGTAGGACGTGAATGTAGAAGGCCTGAACTAGGATGTAGACAGGACAAGCTGGATTTGGAAAGTGTTTTAGAGGTAAAATCAGTAGGGTTTTTTGTAAATCTCATGTGAGAAGACAGGGAGAACACTTCCATGACTAGGTAGATGATGCCTGTACTAATTTAGGACATTGTTTTTGCATCTCCAGTTTAAAGCCATTTTAATCTGGGGAATGAGTTTGCCTGAATGGTCCTGGCATACAGTATGACGGAAAACATCTGCACAATGACTGTTAGATGCTTTCATAAAGGAAAATAAAAACAGGCTTTTGTTAACAGAGATATCATGGGCATTTTTTTGTAACTAATCACGAACCTCTGAAAACAAGTCATCCAGATGGCCCATTCCTGGAGAAACTAACGGAGACTTGGGATAAGGTGCGAGAGAGAATGGGTTTCAGTCGTCTTGAAGGAAAATAGGTCAATCCTTTTTCCTCCTCCTCATCTAAAACCAGGCTAGATTCTCAGTTCGAAGGCTTTGGGATTCCCCTTGAACTTTGAACTTATGTTGATGTTCTTGGTGTATGTAGTGTTGCTGTAGTCAGTCTTTAGTGATTGTTTTGTTTCTTTAAGCATTAAACATGTGCAGCATTCTTAAAAACATTACTGAGGCTTCTGTGTTATTTGCTCTCGTGGTTATTAACCTTCTGACCAAAAAAAATGGTAAAAATGGACATCAGAATACCTTCTTCATTAATAGAATTATAACTGTAATGGTGAATAAATCCTTTATTATGAAAACTTTCCTTTATCCATCAAATATTTATTGAGCAGGTACTATCTGCAGCACTGAGGATACAGCAAGAAACAGAACAAATGTACATCTCTACCTTCATGGGTTTATATTGACAAGAGACTAATAGCATTTAAGACACTGTGTAGCATTAGAAGTCACAGTTTCTAAGAAGAACCAAATAGAGCAGGGATAGGGGTTAGGAGTGACATTTTAGGGTAGGGTAGTTTGTTTTCTCATTTGGCAAAATTTTCAATGTGTAGACAATATTGCTCTTCTCTCTGAATATAAGCAGTATTGTGAAATGTTGATTGCTTCAGCTTAGGGGTTGGGTGGCCATGGTTCCATTCCCTGCTCCGCCAGTTAGCCTCTCAGACCATAATTCTTCTTGTCTATAAGATAAGATCCCTTCTAACTCAGAAAATTCCATCTGTATTCTATAAATTAATTTTTATATGAAAAATATACTTTTTTAGAACCCAAGCAATCAAATTTTGCTTAGTCCTCTACTCATTTGTGCTATGACACTGGCTTCTATTGCAATTAGGATATCTATTATGAAACACTTTCCATTGGACAGTAACTACGAGTCTCTCTTCATGTACAGTATTTTTTTTGCTTTCCATTTGGTGATAGGACAAATTTATTTTAAAGTTACCTGTTTAAAGTATTTGCCCACAATTTGGATGAGTAAAAGACAAACAAGTTTTAAAAATGTTACTAATACGGGAACTTGGGGAAATATATTTATATTCAGGTTTGTATGTATTTGTATGAACCTTTTTATTAATGAATCATCTCTAATGTTGATTACTAATTTATTATCTATGCTCTTAATTTTCTGAATGGAAGGTGATTAGTATGTATGTAGAACAGAAATGAAAATGTCATATAATTACAGAATCAGTTGACCTTTCCACAGATAGACAACTTCTCGTTTTCCCTGACAAATACTCAATCTGTATTTCAGTCTATTAAGAACAGAGCTCATTAACATGCATAAACTAGCACTCTAATCTGGTTATGATGCATCTTTAATGTGCGACATGTTCAGCATAGCGTAGCTCCTTAGTCTTGTCATGAAAGGTAGAGTGGCCTCCAGTGATCAACAAGGTTCTGAGATCAATTTAACCTGGATAAAATCTTTATCCATAACAACTGTCATTAGAAATTACTAGCATTTCACTAATTAGCTCACCATTTACACCCCATAAGCTTCTCACAGATGGTAAATGTTTATAAACACCCACAGATGTGTGCACAGCTGACTCTCAGTTATCCGCAGGAACAGGGACATAGATAATTTAGATTCAGTTATAATACAACCCTCTCATTTTAGCTAGTTGCAATCTCTTTCTCTTCGGACTTTTTACCACAGCTGTTAATAAAGTAGCAAATTAACTAATCTAATTTCAACTTTTCCTCTTATTGAGGCACAAACCCCCTGATAAAAGAACTAATATATACAAATGTGGTAACAAGATGGCTGGCAAGAGGGTGAAAATGGTAAGCACGAGCTTCGATACATACAGTAAACAGTGGAAAATGGTTCATATGTTTGTAACTGTGTGTCTGGTAACAAACGTTAAGTTGTTAAGCCACAGTAAGCCACCCACTTTAAGAATGGTATACCTAAATTCTCTGGACAAGAAAAACATCTCCTAAAATTCAAAAGAGAGGAAAAGACTCCGTTTTCCTTGGTGATCTGGTCCTGTGTTAGTAATAATTTCAGATGATTTCTTCTGAAACTTAGACTCAGTTTTTTATTGTATGTCAGCCTATCTGCTATTTCCATGCTGATTGAAAATGGAGAAATGTAAATATAGTGACCTGGAACACCGTGAAGTTACTGTTTTGTCTTATTTTCTTTGGTCTAAACTAAAGAGTCTTGGGTCTTGCTCTTTTCTCATAGGTTCTTAATCTAAAAGCTTCATTTGTTCTTCCTTGTGCACCTATCCAGGCAAATTTAAAGGCAATAATTAGATAAAGTACATATGAGCCAGGAGCTGTGTGGCAATAAGGGGTCATTCACAGAATGAACTGTGAAGATCAACCGCTTTGCTTCCTGGTTGTCTACTAAGTATGCAGGATGTCTTTAACCATTCCCAAACAGTATATTAGAAATATTCCAAAATGGGGTGGTGCCTGTGGCTCAATGGAGTAGGGCGCCGGCCCCATATGCCGGAGGTGGCGGGTTCAAACCCAGCCCTGGCCAAAAACTGCAAAAAAAAAAGAAAAGAAAAGAAATATTCCAAAATGTTTGAATAAGAAGATATATAGTTGATTAGATGAGGATCAAAATTAGTGTCAAGAAATTGAATAATAGATTATGCCACTGAATAATCTACTGAATCTGTCCAATAGATCTGAAAAGTTTTTCAGATAAATCAGGGTTTTTTGTTTTGTTTTGTTTTTTGAGACAGTCTCACTTTTTCACCCTCAGTAGAGTGCTGTGGCATTGTAGCTCATAGCAACCTCAAACTCTTGGGCTCAAGTGATCCTTTTGCCTCAGTTTTTCATTATTAGTAGAGATGCGGGTCTCACTCTTGCTCAGGCTGGTCTTGAACATCTGACCTCAAGCAATATGCCACCTTGGCCTCCCAGAGTACTAGGATCACAGGCGTGCGCCACCATGCTCTCGCCAAAGATAATTTTTTTATTGTTATTTTTCAGTGAGGAGGATTTGAAATTGCTAACAGGCTATATAAGAATCCTGTTGGCCATTACCCTAATAATAAAAGTGACTGGGAACTCAATGAGATACAGAGATACTTCTATAAAGAGATACAGAGATGCTTCTATAAAGATCCACCCTCAACAGTTGTTAAAAGTCACTCATAGGCTTCTAGCTTGAACAGGTGGAGCGATTTACTATGATAATGCACACAAGAAGAGGTAGAAGTTTGGGGAAAAGGGTGATGAGATTATGTTTATATAGACAAATGTGCCTCATGTTACAGGATTATGTTCATGTAATCCTATAAGTTGAAAGTATCATTAAGTCAAAAATACATTTACTATATCTAACCTACCAAGCATCATAGTTTGGCCTAACCTACCTTAAATGTATTCATTCATAACACTTACATTAGCCCACAGTTGGGCAAAATAATATAACACAAAGCCTATTTTATAATAAAATGTTGAATATCTCATACAATTCATTGAATACTAAAAATATAGAATAGTTGTATAAGTACTCAAAGTACAGTTTCTACTGACTTCATTGATTGCACACCACTGTAAAGTCAAAAACTTGTCATTTAGGGACTATCTGTATTATGTTTGACGTATCTGTAGGACATTGCATTACCATGCCTAATGAGTGATTGAGTAGTTGTAGGGAAGTGTGGAAACATCAAAACAGCCCCTATCAGGAGAGCCTCCTGGTGAAACAAGTTTTGAATAACAGTTAAGAATCAATCCAGTTGTGGTAGCAGGTGTAGGAGTGCACTAACCCTGAACCTGCAGTGTTATTTTCACCATGATTACTCAGCCTCTAGGGGATAGTGCTAAGAATATTCAGTGTCAAGAAGCCAAGGAATAGGCCATTTCAAAAAGGCAAAGTTGTTCAACATTCTCAAAAGCTGCAAACAAATCATGTAATGGAATTTGGAGGTTATTTATGTTTTCCTTGGAATCTGGAAGAGGAGAATAAAAGAGGGAAATAAGATACTGGCCAGTGAACTGTGATCAAAGTGATGAACTATAGAATCTAAGCTAAATATGGAGTGTCCCTACAGTTACCATGCATAGGAGAAAATGTACCTTTATTTACAAAATATTCATTACAAAACTTTACAAAATATTCTCGATGTGTTGGCTGCCTCTTTGTAAAATTTTGTAGTGAATATTTTATACATAAAGGTACATGTAGCAATAGTTGCTCATTTTCCTCTGTGTATGGTGATTTTAGGGGCAACTTTTGGGATACTGTAGACAAGGATATGAAGAGAATGGGGCCAGGGCATTGGAAATTTCCATGGACAGATGCATAGCAACACAGAGAGAGAAGAATGAGAATGACAGGGGTCAGAAGGGTTGTATGAATTTATTAGAAGTAACAGTATTCTGGATGGTGACAAGTTCCAGACTTTGGCTATGGGAGTGGGTGGTGGAAAGCAGAGAAAAGGGATTGGTCTTGAGAATAGATCTTGGAACTTAGAGGATCTATTGTTGGATTAGTTGTTTACATGAAAACAAATTCACACAGGATGGTGGCAGTATCTGGCTTGTAGAGGAAGACTGAATGAGTTGACAAAGTCAATTCTGAATGAAAGGGTAGGCTGGTCCATGATTAGATGACAGTGGCCCGGAGGGATGACAGTGGTGTAACTGAACAAACAACATGTGTCTCAAGAGAGAACTTTTTACGTGGGGGGTGGGGGGAAGTGACAGTCTTGGCGTAGCAGCTAAGATCAGGGAAAAAGCAGATATGCTTCTGTCCTCCACCTGCACCCTGCAGACTGTAGACACATGAGTATGAGGGGGAGCAACATCCACCTGCACCAGACACATGAGTATGAGGGGGAGAAACATCTACCAGTAGGGGGCAATGGAGATAATCTTCTCAGCATCCAGATATAGCCCTCTTCTGATTAAGATACCAGGGGAAGAAGGGGTTGGTGTAGAAGCTGTGGTAGTAGAGAGATTGTTTATGTTAATAACGCTGGAGAAAATAAAGATCAGGAAGGCCTTAACCTTTTGGGCATGGAGACCAAGAATGATAGTGACAGTGGTTTAGCCGGCTTCAAAGTTCTAACCCAGCTGTTAGTGATCACCAGTGGGTGCGTGGTAGGGCAGAGCCGGGAGGCCACTGCACGCTGAACTGACTCTAGTATTTTCAGATCTTCTAGGTCTCAGGAGAAGAGGAACATTCCTGGTCTTTGTCTGTGAGGAAAGAGTCATGTGCAAGGGACCTGCATCGCCTTTGTCAGGATCTGAGGGAAGGCATCTGCCTCCCACTGAATTTGGGGAAACTAGTTTATGCTTGCTTGCTTGAGTTTCCAGTGCTGAAGGTATCATCTCTTTGTACCTTAAAGCACTTTCTAAAACACCTTTAAATACAAGTTAATAAAGCAAAGGTTCTGAATAATTCTCAATCATCAAGAAACATCTCTGTATAAAGAAAATCTATAGTGGAAAGAATGAATTTTAGAATCAGATGTTAATTCAGATCTCCCTTCTGCTACCTACCCCTTGTTGGGACTTTGGGTACCTTACTTTACCTCCTCGAGCCCCTGACTTTAAAATGGATCTGGTAATAACTACTTTTGCACAGGAGGAGTGAGAATTATATTAGAAAATCTAAGTAAAGTGTTCCACACAGACAAAGGGATAGTTCATAGTATATCTAAATTAGTATTTAAATTTTTTATTTTTTATCTCATATATTCCTTATTGCCTAAATAAAATGGTTCACAGAGTTTATTACAGCTTTTATTGGGGAGCTTCTGTATAAATTTGGAGTTTTCCATAGTCCTAGGCATCCGTGTGTTGGGGGGAGAGGCTGGTTTCCTTTTTTCTTTTGAGAGACTTTAGTACATTTTTGCCTCCAGCTTTTTCATAATTGTCAATAAGTTCATCAAACGTTCAATTGTCTTCTTTTTTTTCTATTTTTCTCTTACTTTCTTCTTAAAGTGTAATTTCATGTCCTTTTGCTCTTCATTTTTTCTCATTCTGATCTGCCTTATTCTCCTTGCTGATTTCTTTTTCTTTTTTAAAACCGTGTTGCTGTTATTCTGATTAGGATTTTTTAATTTCTTTGGTTTTTAATACCAGTGGGATAATTTCTGCATCTAATTGGAGAAGAGATGCATAAGGAACATATTTGAGCTGAATACATCTGTATTTCTTCTTGGAAATGAAATAGAAAGATAATGAATACTTACAGTACTTTGAACAAAAAGTTCACAATAGTAATGAACTAAGAACTTGAATCTAGCAAAATTACTTTGGTTGGGCAATATTAGCATTAGTAAGATGAACCTTAACCAAGAACCTTTTTAATACCCAAAGTGCTTATACACAAATTTTCACTGTTTAATGAAATATTTATAGAAGTCTTGTGTTCAAAAGTACAAATAAAACATAGCTTCAGAAATGTAAGTACAAATACAGGAACCAAACAGTAATCCTGAAGTGGGCACTGGGCAGTCATTGCTATAATTCTAGCCTCTACTGCCTCTGTATTAAGAAATTTCATGGCACTCACTTTCTTTTTTTCTAACATTCATTATATGGATAGTCACTAATTATGTGTTAAAATGGCTCATAGACTGTAAGTCCCATTGGAACAGGACCTGGGGCTAGTTCAGTGCCTGACACTGAATCCCTAGTGCATATTTATAGAATTGAATTAAACTACAGGCATTATATTGTCATATTTCCAACTACTTCTTGAACAAAAACAGCATATTTTGCCAGTACCTCAAAATCAATTCATCTAAAACCAAACTTATCATGTTCCACATAAAACCTGATTTTCATGTCCTCATTTTGGGTTAATGATACCACCATTTTTCCAGTCACACAGGCTTGACACCTTCACACTGTGCCAGCTTTAATCATGGTGAAGTACAGTTTTGATTATTTCACACCTTTCAGAAACATTCTATGGCAGTTCCTCAGCCTGGAATCCCAGCCCCCACAGCCTGCCTTCCTGCCCTTATTTTCCCTTCTTCCTGTGTGCACCGTATGCCCCTGTCAGAGTGTGACTGTTGGACCTCTCTGGGCCCCATGCGGTGTTCCGGGCCCCATGTGGTGTTCCAGGCACCACTTGCTGGCTCCTCATGGCCTCAAATCCATTTATCTTAGCATCCCCTAAAAGAAACTTCCTATGAAATTACCAATATTATTCCTTATCTCCCTCTCCTCTTTTTTTTTTAAAGATTCTTGATGTTGAATTAAGCATTTCATTATCTGAAATCATTTCATTCTTTGTTCAAAAACTTCGTGAGGAGAAAAGCCATTGAATAGTCTTTTTAAAAATCTTCACTAATATAAAAAAATACTAAAACATCCTAATATATTTTCAATGGAAAGTAAGCATTTGCCAAGATTAAGCTTGTCAAGCTTATTTCTCAGAATAAAGTTCTTACGGGTGACAAATGAAACTTATACCCCGAAGTGGGGGTGGTGTGCCATGTCATTAACATTTTCCTCTCTGGATGGCTGTGTGATTAAAGGGTCGTGCATGTTCACTGTGTGTGAGAGTCACATCTTGTTAAATTTCATTATCGTTTCACATCTACATATATATTTAAATAGCTACATTATTTTTTCCCTGACATTCTGTGCTTTTGCAACTGAAGGCATCTGTTCAGTACTCTAGACCCTACATAGCATGCAAGGCCAACTAAGGCAGCATTCTTTTTGCCAGGGAGTCAATGCTAGTTCTTAAATTTTGCTTTCCTTAGTAATTGTTAGAATAGGTCATGCATGAGCAAGGTCCTCAGAACAAGGCACTCAAATAATGTTTAAATAACACCTTTCCTCAGCACCTGGCAGTAGAGTAATTGCTAAGCTGGAAGTCAGAAACCTGTCCCCGACTTCGTAGCTAATAGCCATGAGTGGTCACAGAAAGGTTTGCATCCAGGGTTCTCATTAATAAAATAAGGGCTTGGCTTTTTGTAATATGCTATCTTTTGGAGATAGTCTCCATATCAATAAGTTAAATACGCTTTTTTTTTTACATCTAACATATTCTAATATAAGTAGTATGAATCAAAGTTTATTTAGTCAGTTTCTTATAGACGAGCATTTAGGTTGTTTCTAGTCTCCTGTTATTACAAACAACAATGTACTAGACATCTTTTTACATGTGCCTTTTCACACATGTGAATAATATACATGGGATAATTTTCTAAGGGAAAAGTTATTCCATTATATGCATATGCAATTTTATTTTTAATAAAAATTGTTAAATTACCTTCCAAAGAGATTATATTAGTATTATATTTCCACTAATAGAATATGAAGGGACCTGTTTTCCAAGCCTCTAATACTGATCTGTCCTAATTTTTATTTGTTGTCATGCTGACTGATGAAAATGAGCCCATACTGATACATTTGGAATATCTTTAACTATGAATGAGGTTGAGGATTATATCTCATGTGTAAAGCCTGCTTTATTTATTTATGGTGGTTTCATAGTTAAGGCTCCTATAAGAAAACACCATATATTGAGTAGTAGTTTACAAAGAACAGAAACTTATTACTCAGGGTTCTGGAAGCTGGGAAACCCATGAGGAGACATTGGCAAATGTGTCTAGTGAGTGTCTGTCACCTGGTACATACATGGTACCCTCTGGTCATGTCCTCACATGATGAAAGCACAAAGGCAGCTCTCAGGGGGTTCTTCTCTAAGGGCACCATCCCATTCATGGGGACTCTGCCCTTATGACCTAATCACCTCATAACACCGTCACCGTGAGAGTTAGGACTTCCACATGTGGACTTTACAGAGACACAGGCATTGAAACCATTGCAAATGGGCTGTCTAAACATATCATTTTGCCCATTTTTTAGTCTTTTTCTTACTGAGTCATAAGTATTCTTTATTTCATAAAGATCAGTCTTAGAGAATGCCTGTGTTTCAAATATTTCTTTTCTAGTTTATCCTATCAACTATTTTGTGTATAGACTTTGTTTGTATTATTTCTTTTGTTTTTTAAATATTTCTATGACTTTGGGGTTTGGGGATTTTACTTAGGAAGATTTTTCTCATTCTAGGACTAATGAAAATATACTTTTCCTTATTATCTGCTATACTCTTATATTCTTTTAATGTTGAAATGTTTGACCCACTTGGAGTTGATTTTGGTGTAAATAGTAAGTTGGGACCCAAATATACTGTTAACACCACAGTAGTTGTTGAACATCTTCTTATCCCCTACTGATTTAGAACACCCCCTTTATCACAAATTGCCAAGAACAGTACACATTATACGTTATTGTCTAAACTTACCTGAGCACAGAACCACCTCCCTTACTCCCACTCCACCAAAGAGGTACATACACACAGTTTCCCGTAGAACTTGTGTTCTGTGGTGCAGTCTTAATGTATTGAAGGTTCGTTTCTTTCTTTCTTTTTTTAGTTAGTTAGTTTGTTTTTTACCAAGGCAAATGTTCACATAAGCCATATTGGACAGAAATACATCACATACCCACTGCTGTCGTAGCTGCAAGGAAGCCTCAGAAAGGGCTTTCCTATCCTCTGCGGGACGGAGATGTCAGGGAGTGTGTTACATTGACCACTAAGCAACGTCGCAGGGTTAGTGGATAAGAACAGTCATAGATAATGTTTGTGGAGCCCTTACTGCATGGGAGGCACTATTCTAACCTCCTTATACGTATTACCTCCCTTAATCCTCACAATAGCCTCTTGAGATAAATATTATTATTATTCTCATTTATTTGGAGACACAAAGAGATAAAGATGGTCTTTAAGGGGCACACAACTGGTGAGAATAAGCCCCAAGATTCAAGCCCAAGAATTTGACTCTTAACTTTGTTTTGAACTGCTCTACTTTAGGAAAAAATAAAACAATAACCAAAAAAACTCTTCTTTGTAAAATAACCAATTTTTTCCTTCTAACTCTTAGCAAGAAATATATTTAATTCAAGTTGTACAAATTGAAGAATAGGGAGGAAAAAGTTGATATATTAAACTGAGTTTTTTTCTATAAAATTCCATTTCTTATAGTTGAGCCAGTCATTTAATTACAGTATAAAAGAGTACTGTTCTGATTATCATTTTATCAGTTAAATCCCAGTGAAAATTGGCTTTTCAACTCCTTTGACTCAAATAAATTTTCACTTTCACATCTGGATTAAGACAAGTTCAAAGACTTTGTTTTAAGTTATTCCTGTCTTTTTGCTATCTGGTTTAAATAATATTTTTAGCTTTGTTCTAGATGGTTAAAGACTGAACTAGGTTATCAAAAGAAGTCGTATAATCTGTTTCCCCAAATTTCCTTTATCAAAAGCACAGAATGATAATTTGTGTAATTATCTTAGGGTACTGTCTCGTGGTTTTCATTGTAGTGTTTTTGTTTGTTTTAAAGAAAGAGTTGGGTTAAACTACGAGCCTGTTTTGTTTTTTAATATCAGCTGTACACTGTCAACAAATCTTTGGAGGAAGTGAACTTCCCTTGGCTATTCCCACTCGAAATTCTAGGTCATGGTCTTTGTGTCTGTTTACTGCTACTGAAAGGAGGAAAGGTAAAAGCTCGCAGAGAATAAACACGATGGGGAATGGCACAAGTTGAGAATAAGTATTCCTTTCCAAAAATAATTATTCCTTTCCTAATTTACCTCATGAATTACCCTCAGCGCGCTTCTCACTACCCACACTCTCCTACCATCATATCAGTGACCAGCACAACAAAGAGTAACTCATACTAAGCTCTCCCTGCGTACCAGACATAAGGAGCAGGTACGTGACTCAGCCCCCTGACCCGTCCCATCACTCTGGGAAGCAGATGCGATTCTTCTTCCTATTTTAACATTGCAGAGGGCGGGAAGGTGGAAATGAGGGTGATCAAAGTTAATTTGCTCAAAGTGTCCCTGATTGCTAATTGAAAACCAGTTTTCAAATCTAAGTTGTTTGAATCTAAAACTTGTGTTCGCCACCGGTTCACTATGCTCGCACTGTTTTCCCCAGTTTCAGGTGTAATCTAACGTTAAATGTATTAGTATAACAAATTTCTCTCCCACAAATTTTAAACCTGTTTAAATGTAAATACCGTACAGACACCTTTAATCATTTTGTACTTGGCTATCTCATGAACATCTCAACTTAACATACCCTAAATTTAATTCCTGTCTAGGTTTAGCCTATTCTGCCCTTAAATGAAGACAGTTCTGCACTTGGCAAATCAACATACATCCAGTTGGTGCAAGCTAGACACCCAAAAATCATCCCTAACTTTATTTCTTTACAATATTCCCATGCAGACGAAGGTTTCTGAGATTTTCTTCTCCTTTCTGTTTTACACTTTCAAAACTGTTGTAACTTGTTCGGGTTCCTACAGTTACATTCTACCTGGATTTTAATCATTAATCATGCCTCTCCCTATTTTCCTTGCCCTCAGACTTGTCTCCTCTCAGAGTGATCTTTCCGAAGAAGAAATTTGGCTATGTCACTTAAAATGAGTAAATGGCTCTCTTAAAGATAGGGGTGAAGGCTATGTTGATTAGTAGGATGGGAGCACTCCAATTTGTACAAATAATCAACATATTGAGTCCCATAATGGCATAAATGTATTCATGATCTGTGTACAAATAATTAAAAAAAAAAAAAGATAAAATCCAAACTCCCGACTCTGTAGGATGGGGTTCCCAGCCCTTGGTGGGTTGACCCCTGGCTGCCCCATGAGCTTCACTCTCACACACCCCTGCCGGTACCCCAACTCTATTTCTACTTATGTCTGAGTTCTTTCAGATGTTCCATGTTCCCCCAGAAACCTTGTTTTGTCCAGTGTTTGTGACAGCTGTATCCTCGCCTGCCTTCTTCCGGCAGCTCTGGTACTCTCAGTGACTTTTTTAAGTCTCAGGTGTTGAGGAAGCCTTCTGTGACTACCATTCCTTTTCTCTCTTCCCTTCCTAGGTGTCCCCAAACCCTCTACCCACATGCTCGATATCTCTTTTGTAATATTCATCATGTCGTATTCTGCCATTTGTCACCTGTCTTCCTCCCCATCTCAGAAGTAAGCAGCTTTAGGTCAAGAATTGATCTCTTCCTTTATTTATCTTCTTGAGTCTTTGTCTTTTCCTTTCAAGAAAATTTTTATTTACTTTAATATGTATCAGCACAATGTCTGCAAATTCCTAAATTAAATGTGATAGGCTAATACCATAATAAAATATCCTCACCCTTCACTCCTCTCAACCCTCTCCTACTTCCCAGAGGGAATCGCTTTAATCCCTTTTTTTCCCCTTGCAGTTACCTATTCCCGAATTCTAGATAATATTTACAGAATGTTTACAAATATTTCACTGTAGACATAACCGAGTTCCTGATAAATGGTTGTGGGTTTAGTTCCCTTATGCCCTCTCCCAGCTGTCCTCTTCTCTTATGCCCTTCTTCCTTTGAACCTGTGGTCTTTCATTATATCACAACTGATGATCTACAGAATAGCTAGTGTTGATAATATTGCCACTGTATTACCATTCTTCTTGTCTCCTGTTTTAGTTTGTTGCTGCTGGCATAACCAAGATACTTTAGACGTGGTAATTTATAAACACTAGGAATTAAGTTCTCACAGTTCTGTAGGCCAGGAAGTCCAAGATCAAGGCACCAGAAACTTCTGTGTCAGATGAGAGCACACTCTCTTCTCTACAGAGGTGCCTCACTCTGTTGTTCTTACATAGTGAAAAGGACTACCAGCTAACTCTGACCTTCATGAGGCCACTATTCCCACTCCTGAGATTTCTGCCTGTGTGATCTAATCACCACATAAAGGCTGACCTCTTAACACCATCACACTGGAGATTAACACTAGCATATTAATTTGGGGGGGGGACATGATAGTAATTCTTATTGGACAACATTACTTTTATTTTTTATTTTTTTTTTTTATTTTTTTTAATAATTTTATTGAATCATAATTATGTACATTGGTGCAATCACAGGGCACGATTCATATACATTCAAAAATATTTTGATCATACTGTTACAGATATCCTTCATGGCATTTCCTTGATCACTAT
>CAUYON010013713.1:0-16064 GCA_963573935.1 Arctocebus calabarensis
CTTGAGTCTAGATTTATCTTTTAAGATAAGGTGTGATTCTTGTATACAGCAGATATCTGGTTTAAGTTTCTGTATCCAGTCAGCCAGGCTATGTCTCTTTAGAGGGCCGTTTAACCTGTTCACATTTATAGAAACTAAGGACAAGGAATTTGCCATTGTGGATTTCAATATGGGGTTCAAAGTATATGCTTGCGTTTCCTTATGTTGGGGGTTTGTGCTGGTCATTATGAAGGATAGGTCTGAGGATATCCTGGAGAGCTGGTTTGGTTATAGCAAATTTCTTCAACATATGGATGTCATTAAAGTATTTAATTTCTCTGTCATACATAAAACTTAGTTTGGCTGGATAGAGGATCCTGGGTTGAAAGTTATTTTGTTTTAGGAGATTAATGGTGGAGGTCCACTCCCTTCTCACTTGGAATGTTTGGGTAGACAGATCTGCAGTAATTCTAATATTCTTCCCCTTATATGTAATGGCTTTCTTGCATCTGGCTGCTTTTAAGATCTTCTCCTTCATGTTAACTTTAGTAAAATTCACTACAATATGTCTAGGGGACATCTTATTCGGGCTAAGTCATGCTGGGGTTCTGAAACTATCTGCTATCGGAATTTCAGAGTCTCTTTGTATATCTGGAAAATTCTCTTTCATAATCTCAAGAAGAAGGGACTTTGTGTTATGTGAAGCCAGATCGTCGCTTTCAGGTATCCCTATAAGACGAATATTGGTTTTCTTCAAGGAGTCACAAAGATCTCTGAGAGAATGATCCATTTTTGCCTTCCATTTCTCTATCTCTTTAAGCATTTGGGAGCGTTCAAATTCTTTGTCCTCAATGTCAGAAATCCTTTCTTCAGCTTGCTCTATTCTGTTGCTGTGGGCTTCTACTGTATTTCTCATCTCTTTCAGGGTTGCAACTTCTTGTCTCAATGTGTCTAGATCTTTGATCATTTTGTCTTTGAATTGGTTGAATTCTTGAGACATCTTCTGAATTAATCCTATAATCTCTACCTCCATGTTAGCTTCCATTTTATTAATCTTGTTTGCTATCCAGATTCTAAATTCAATTTCAGACATCTCCACCATCTGTTTGTCAATGGGATAGTCTGGATGGGATGGTTTGTCATTTTGGGGGGGAGTTGCACTGTTCTGTTTATTCATGTTGCCAGAGTTTTTCCGCTGGTTCCGCCCCATGTTTGTTTTTCAGTTTTTAGCTATATGAGCAGGAGAGTGAGATTGGACTGGAGACCTCTACGGTTGTGATTGACCAGCCCTCCACCAAGGTACTGGTGTGGTGACTGCAGCCTGTACTGTTCAAGAGTTCCAGTTCAATTGTAAATGCATTCAGTCTGGGTTGTGGATGAGTTGGAGTTTTAGACTTCCAATCCTGGGCAGGGGGTGAACACAGCTCCTTAGCCAGTTTCCACAGGTTTTCAGCATAGCAGGCAGCTGCTTCCCAAATTCAGCTCTGTTCCCTCCTCTGGTTGAACTGCAGGGTGTAAGAACTCCGCCCAGCAGCACACACATCCTGATGCTCTTGTGCAGTGGCCAAAGTCTGTTAGGAGTCAAGAGTCAAATTTTAAGGTCTGAAGGACATATTAGATATCCAAGTGGAGATTCTATGCAAGCCAGAAGTATGTGGAGTTTAGGAAAGAGGACCAAGATGGAGATGTAAATTGGGGTGCAAATTTCTTTGTAAGCTGAAATGTAAATTTGGTTTTTTTTTTTTTTTTAGAGACAGAGTCTCACTTTATCGCCCTTGGTAGAGTGCTGTGTCATCACAGCTCATAGCAACCTCTAACTCCTGGGCTTAGGTGATTCTCTTGCCTCCTGAGTAGGTGGGAGCACAGTCACCTGCCACAATGCCCAGCTGTTTTCATTTTTTTGTTGGAGTTTGCTGGGCCAGGTTTGAACCCTCCACCCTCAGTGTATGGGACCGGCTCCCTACTCATGGAGCCACAGGTGCCACCCTGTAAATCGGGTTTTACTTAATAAATAGTAGAATAGGACTCTTCAACAATTGTCACCACACAGAAACATAAATTTAAGTACTATCAATGCACAAAAGTATCTTCATAAGAACTAAGAAAATAAGGTGAGAGATTACAATATCTGGTTGTAGGTCAATAATAAATAAAAGTACATTGCAATTTAAGAGGGTAGGAAGGAAACTTTTACTTTCCCAACAGCCCCCATTCCCAGCCCCTAAATTGTGGATAAAGAAACAAAATGTACATTGCAAGCATACCCTCAAAGGGAGAAAACAGAAATTAAGAAAAAAAAAGTTCCATTCAAATGAAAGTAAATTTATATTCCTAAATTTATTTTCATTTGAATGGAACATTGTATTCTTAAATTTTCATTTGAATGGAACACTTTCAAAAAATTTGTTTATCTGCAATTGGAGTACTTTCAGGGGACTAAGGCTCTGCGTGTATTCCTTGACTATAGACAGCATTTCAGAGGCTAATTATAGTAGAGATGTACTAGGCTGCATTTCAACCACTGTGCCAGTAGGTAGTACTTATGTGTAAGGACAAGATATCAGAGGAGCCAATGGGTGTGTGTTTGTTCTCAGTTTGCCCAAACAGTAGGGCCCTCTGTGGAGTCCTGTGTCCTGCTTAGACCTGACTGGAGAGACAAGGCTTAGCATAGCTGCACATCCAAGCTTACCTTTGTACACCCCAATGATGAGCGAAAATATCATTCCTGGGGGATGGCTGGGGGAGGCTTGTGTTGAAATATGTAGAGGGCTATGTTTGGATATGGTGGCAGAAGGGAGGGAACCTGCATCAGCTCCATGGCAGGGAGAAGTAGGCACACAGTCCACCTCTGTACATTACCCACTGTCTCCAGTGGGTGTTGAAAGGTGTCACTGAGTCAGCAGAAGGTCAAATATGTGGGGGTGTGTGTGAAGTTCTTTTTGTGCAGTTAAAGTTAAGTTTTTATCAGCTTAAACTAACTTGTAAGTATAATGTTTTTGTACACATCATGTCAACTACAACCACACATTTATAGCAGATACAAAAAACACATAAGCAAATAAAGAGCAAGCAAGAAATCAAAATAGACCACTACAGAAGAAAATCATTTAACCACGAAAGAAGACAGTGAGAGAACAGAACAAGAAGAAAAGAATCTCAAATAACTAGAAAAAATGTTTAAATGGCAGTTACATATTAGAGATTAACTTGAATGCAAATGGATCAAATTCTTCCATGAAAAGACACAGAGTTGCTTAGTTAAAAAACTGGACCAAATTATATACTATCTAGAAAAGACTCATTTTGCCTGTAAGTAACACGTAGACTGAAAGTGAAAAAACAGGAAAAGTCATTCCATTGAAACCGAAAGAAAGTATGCATATTTATACTTGTACAAGATAAAATAGAATTTAAATCAAAAACTGTAAATAAACAATGAAGGTCATCACATAATGGCAAAGGGGTCAATTCAGCAAGAGGATATAACAATTGTTAAGTATACATTTAGCCAACTGCATATCATCTAAACATGTACAGAAAATATTAAAAGAACTGAAAAGAGAGATTGATTGCAATGCAATAAAAGTGGAGGATCAACTCCCCAGTGTCATTAATGGATACATTTCCTAAATGGAAAATTAACAAAGGGGCGGCACCAGTGGCTCCAAGGAGTAGGGCTCTGGCCCCATATACTGGAGGTGGTGGGTTCAAAACTGGTCCCGGTCAAAAACTGCAAAAAAAAAATTAACCAGGAAACATTGGATTTAAAGTACACTCTAGACAAAATGTATCTAATAGACTATACAAAATGCTCCATCCAACAGCTGCAGGATATCCATACTTTTCAACTGCCCATGGAACATTCTCCAGGATAGATCAATTATTAGGCCAGAAAACAAGTATTAACAAGTCTCTTTTCTGGCACAATGGTATGCAAATATAAATAATAGGAGAAACGTTGAGAAATTTACAAAGACATGGAAATTAAAAACTATGTTCTTAAACAACCAATGTAAATGAAGAGTTAGAAAGGAAAATTCAACACTCCTTGAGGCAAATGAAAATAGAAACAAACATATCAAACCTATGGGATAAAGCAAAGGCAGCCTTACAGGGAACTTTATAGCAATAAATGCCAACATCAGAAAAGAAAGATCTCAAGTAAATAACCTAGTATCACACAGGTCATTAATGAAAGTTTTTGAAACTTTGTATGTGTGTGTGTCCTATTATTTATAAAAACTCTGAACTCTAGCCATGAGATCCTCCAAAGTTCTACAGGAATCTACACATTATGTTTCTGTTCCTCTTTTCCTGTCCAATAGCAGGTGCCTCATATTTCAGTCATGTTACCTCCATGGACAAAGATATCTTTCATCTCCTAGACTCAGCACAGAGATGTCATCTAATCTCTCAGACCTTATAATGGTGGTGTCTTTTAACCATTGAGAAACTGCCTCAACAAAAACTACTATCAGAAGTGGCTTTCATCCACTCAGATCTTGGACTGTGCTTATAGTATCATCAACAGCAAATTTAAACTAGGCAAAAAGAAAATAGAAACAAAGAGCTTAACAGACTCCTCATTTACATGCCACAGGCCAATAGGGATAAACAACACAAAGAGAAATTCAAGAGGCTGTAAACAAATCAACTGTATCTTCAACCTAATAAACCACATCAAAACAATTAGGTTAGTTCCCACTCTCACCAATGAGAGACCTTTCCAACCGAAAGGAATTCCTTCAGAATTCCCTGAATCCAGAGGGGCATCCCTTACTTCAAATAGCACTCATCCATCTGGAGCAAATACCAGAATCCAGAGTTCCTTTCTTTGGAGGCATTGGGGAGATAATCACCAATGCATTAGAGGCCCATAAGAGCAGACCTGATGGGAGAATCCAAAGCTGCCTTCTGGCAAATATGGCTGGACAGTTATTAAGGGTAGCTTTTGGCTTCTCTCAACTCTGCATCCACCAAACGATGTGCTGTAGCATCCCAGACAAACTCCTATAGTTGCTGTTGAAACATTAAGGAAATTTGGCTTTCGTTAAGCTACATTTTGCACAAATATTCAAATTTTTGACATGACAAGGATTGCCAAGGAAGAAAGAAATTTTTAATATGACAGATGTCTTGTCAAGAGAATGGGAGAAGCAGCCTTACATCCATCTCTCTGAATAATTGAGATAAAGGGCTTTTAAGGGATGAGCCCTATTATTCAGGGAAGGTTGTGGTATAATTAATAAGGAGTTCGGTGCAATAGAGGGAGGTTGTGGAGGACAAAGAATCTTGGTGTCCAAAAGCCTGCTCAGGGACCTTCAGAATCTTAATACCTTTGTCTTGCAGAAAACAAAAGTCAAGTAGTTAGTTAAAGTTGAAGATTATTAAGAAAAAGAAAAGGTCTTTGAAATTTGTTGATAGATCTGGTTACAGGATAGAGAATGAAATCATTGGAGGAAGGTAATTTACTCAAATTGTTAAGAACTAAGCTACAAATCTAAAGCAAATGTTAAAAATAATTTTTTAGAGACAATTGCCAGCCCAGCTATGAATCCCTGGGCTCAGGGTATCTTCCTGTCTCAGGCTATGTATGTTAAAATTTTTAAGAAAGTAGAGAAAAGAGAGGACAGTGTAAGTTATAATGGGAAGCTCTAGTATGAATATCTAGTCAATAGTTTTCAGTGGGAAGCTCTAGTAGGAATATCTAGTCAATGGTGCAAGGTTTTCAAGGGGAAACTCTAGTAGGAAGCTCTAGTCAATGGTTTTCAGTGGGAAACTCTAGTAGGAATATCTAGTCAATGGTGTAAGGTTTTCAATGGGAAGCTCTGGTAGGAATATCTTGTCAGGGCTATGTTGTTGGCACTTTAGAGCTCTACCTCCCCAAAGGGAAAACCTTGAGGGCCCACCTGCAGGGAGGCAAATGAGTGATTACCCTCCCTCAACCTCCATTTTATAGCTTGGAAAAATCTCTCAACCACATAGGGTTTTTGTTTGTTTTGGTTTTTTTTTGTTTTTACTGAGTTGGACAGGTTAGTACTTGGCTATAGGGCAGTTGTGAAAATAAATGGAGACAACACATATAAAGTAGTTATTATAACTCAAAACACCTGGTAAGTACACAAAATACAGCAATTATTATCATTATAAATATTCCTCTTGTAAAATTGTACTCTTCTTAAGGAAAGGCATCCTATTTCAATTATCTTAATATCGCCCTAAATATCTGGTATGGTGTTAGATATTATAAATATTTGCTAAACTGCACTTATATGACTCACTCATTTTATATTTCAATCAGCATGTTTTAGAAAATGGAAATAAATGAGAAATTTAGAGATCTACCTTAGCTCCTGGGACACTAATTAGTGCCAACAGCAGGTCAAGAAATGCTTGATTAGTTGCTTAAAAACACTCATCTCTATGCTTTGGATTTTCTGTAAAATGATGATAATGATACAGTACATATTTGCAAATGGCTTAGGAGTTTGTAGATAAATGTAGCATTAGACCTAATTGTCACCAAATTTAAGTCCGAAGTAAACCTATAGATTTAATTCTGGAATAAATATTCTATCTAATGAAATTGATTTTAAGGCCCAGAATTGTGTCTTCTACCACAATATTTTTAATTAGTTAATGACTTACACTAAAGGGTCTCAGAAACATGCAATTTAAGGGTGCACACTTGACTTGAAAATGTATTCAAACATCCACTTTCAACTAATCAAGTGCCTTGCTGTATTTTGTTTAATCCATAATTGCCTTTTGAAATATGAAGATTAATTTTGGCCAATGTCCCGGTCATCTGTTGCTAAGATCTGGCCTCTCTAGGTAATCTAAGTTGGAACAGTTCAGAAATGAAAGGGAGTTAATAATAACTGTCATCACAGCATATACTTATTGAGTGCTTACTTTGTGTTATATACAAGTATTATATTTAATATACTTATTGAGTGCTTACTTTGTGTTATATACAAGTATTATATTTAATATACTCAATATACTTATTGAGTGCTTACTTTGTGTTATATACAAATTTATTTTTTAGCATATTTAGTCCTTACAGAAACCCTGAAAGTGACTGACCATAAAACTTAAGTAGAGAGAGACTATTTCACCTGTGCAGAGTTACCTAGGTAGTAAGTAGGATAGATGAAAGGAAGCCACACTGTATAAAATAATTTAAAGAGATTTATTCTGAGCCAAATTTGAGGACCATCACCCAGAGCCACATCCAGGAAGCCTTGAGCAAGTGGACTCATGGTGATAGGGTTACAGTTTGGTTATATACATTTCAGGGAGACAGGAATTACAGGTAAAATCATAAATCAGTGTGTGAAAGGTATTCATTCTAGCAAAATATGGTCATAGCTATTGCTCTTGGGGAACATGGCTCTTCTTTTATAAATTAAAATGTTTAGCTAGATGTACCATTCTCCTTTCCATCACCTATTTTAGTATTTCCTCTTTCTGACGATCAGTGCATAATAAAAATATCTGTTGCTCTCTGACTCACTTCCTTTGTATATATTTTTTTAATTCTCGTATGTCTATAAACCTTTCAGGAGTAAATGAGAATTTTAGTTTTCAGATGGTTTCCTCTAATGGTTGCGAGGAACATACATCTGAAAATTAGGATTTAGTATTAAAAAAGAAGTGAACCATACAATAGTCTTACCTCTGAATGGAACCATCCATTTGTCATAACCACTCAGTGCATCATCTATAAGCTACCACATCTTCCACCTTCACAACTTTATTGAACTAAATATTAAATGATTGGTGTATGCCTAAATATGCACCGTTTTTGGAACTTCAATTATGATACTTCTGAAATAATCTTTGCTTTTAAAACACATTTTTCTTATGGTCTCACAAACGTATAATCCATTAGCAAATACTTAAACATAAAAGATGCTCCTTAAAGCTTCAAAAGATATTGCCAAATTTTATGCTCTTATACATTTTTCTGTTAAATTTGCTTTTCATAGTATCCTCTCATGATCAATTCAGATTAGTCTAACAAAAGAGCCACAGCCAAATGCATGAAGCTTATGACTTCTTGCAATTTTTTTCCATGTTTTTCAAAATGACTGAACATTCCCAACTATAATTAATTCCTAAAGTGTCAGTAGAACTAAAATAGATACAAGGCTTATGGGCACTATGGCTGAATGAACAATGTAAGTGGACAGTTATCAATTACCTATCTAAACTGATTGACACTAATTTTAATAAGCAGGGACATTTCTGCCTTATTTCATGCAGCTCAAGGCTTTATTTCTTCATCATTCAATAGAATGGCTTGTTGACTTTTTCTGAAGTCTTTCCATGGTCAGAAAAACAAGCTATCATGAAAGCTCAGAAGCTGAATTGTGATTTTATAAAGAAGATTTTGGTCTTTTTATGTTTGATTTGCTGTTTGACTGCTTTCCAGGTAATCAAATTTTTTTTTCCAAGCTTCTAATGTGATCTAAAGGAGCTCTGAGAATTTTACCATAATTAACGTAGATTGTTATTAGTTGTGAGTTTATTTTGGCTGGTGTTATGTAACAATAGATGCAAGTGAGCAAATAAACAGCTCAGAACAAATCTAAAAGGTGTAGCTTGCACTTGTGTCACCTGACTTAAGAAAAAAATGTACGTATATATAGCAGGCAGTGTATGTATTTTAATGCCATACCTCTTCTCTCTACATGATCATTTTTGAAAATATTTTTGGCAGCAAATATTGGATGATAAATGGGAAATCCAATGCAGGCAGCAGTTAAATCACTCAGTTTATGACTCTGCCTCTCTTCACCACCGCTGGTCCTTATTTTAATCACTGAACCATGGACCAAAAGTTGGAGTGAGAACTCCAATTGCAAATGATAGTATCATGAATTAATATCAATAAGCTTCATATGGAGGGTCTAAGTCTCTGTAAATAAAAGAAGAAATAATTAGAAACACACTGAGCTGATTTCATCTTTCTCCTTTCTGGGAGTCTAGCATTTGAATGAGATGATTGCATTCCAATCTATTTTCCTACAAATGCAGCTAATTTGACTGTATTATTATTATTATTTTTTGCTTAATTCTGAAAGGAGAGAATACTAGCTACTTTATCCCCCCATATATGATTAGTAATGAAGTTGTCCATTTTCACTTCATCTTTGCAAAGAAGCATGCTTTGCTAAGTGCTCATACCTTCAATTCTGTTTTCTAACTCTTCCTTTTCTTCTCTAATTACTCCTTGACTGTGGGGTAAATTTTCCAACCTGTAGCGAAAAGGAAATTATTATCTTTTTATGACCTCCCTGGTGAATTCATTTCACTTGTTTACTGATGTGTATGGCTGACTGAGTAAAGTGATTCCTAATTAGCATATATGAAATAATCATTGGTCTATCTAGAGTCATAATTAATGCATTAGGAAGAATTTACTGAGTGTCAAGAAGATAGGTATTAGCATAAATGAGCTTATTTTGTCCACATTAAAACACAGAGGATACCTTTTAGATACAGAGTTTATTAAAACAGAGCAATAACAATATGGCAATTTACTAAAGTCATGTGTGTGCATCATTGGAGAGATGAATTATTGCATCCAAATGCCCTTCTACATACAAACCCCAGGAAGCTGATTTGACACCTTAGTAAATGTAAATGAAGATTTAAGGAAAAGAAAAATTTGCTTGTTTTTTTACAATGCTCCTATTAAATTATCAAGTTAAAGTCATCTTTATTAAGCATCTTCTTGGCTTTGGTAAAAACCCACTTACTAAGAAATTTTTATCTTTGCTTGGGTAAGTGAATAAAATATTTAAATTGCTTTAAGCATGTGTTTTATTTCTGGATGGGAAATAGCAAAGGTTTGAAGCCAAGAACACAGAAAGGTCAAGGCCTTAAAAAAAATGATAAGCTAGCTGCCTGCCAAGGGTTTCTGAATTTGTCCTTGTCTTGGAGACTTCGCCGTGGTCCATAGGTTAGCCTTCAGCCTTGCCAGCTCAAAGAAATAATGTGTTAGCTTCTTGAGAATAAATCACTCTCTTAAAAATGTTAAATGCCTAAGGTGATGGATATTTCAATTACCCTGATTTGGTTAATTCACATTGTATTCCTATGTCAAAACATCCATGTACCCCAATGCATACAACTATTACATACTCACAATAATTAAAAATAAAATAATTTTTAAAAATAAATAAAAAGAGAAATGAATTCTCACAAATCAAGCTGAGGATGAATGGTTTAAAAAGCAAAGGCTCTTTTATTGATTTACAAAGAGAAATATAACGGTCACAAGGCTGAGTACATTTCCATCCATATAACCAGTTCATGCTCCTAGTAAGCAAATCTTCATGGGAAGTCAAATTACAACCTAAATTTGCGTGCTAAACATGGAGAAAGGTCAGGTCAGTGATTTGGAAGTATGTTCAGGAGCATCAGGCATAATTTCTGAGATATGGATAAAATCATCTCCAGAGTATAAACCAGTTTGTCACAGAGACTGGGATGTGAGAGTTTTATCTGGAGCACCCTTCCCCAGGGATTGGGGGCAGGGTGGGCACTGCCTGGACTTCCCTCTCTAGCGCTTCCTCTCTCTGCAATTCCTTGATCAGGAGCTGCTTCCTCATGGGCACATTCCCCCATAGAGAAGTTAATCTCTTGGGTCAAATCCTTTGAGGCTTTCCATCTCCTTCAGCTATATTTGTATATCGTGGCTCTTTGGCATTATACTTTCATTCTATATTTTAATTCTCAGAGGTCATAATTTTTTACAAGTTCTTATGGTATTGTCTTACTGTTGAGCCCTATAAAATGTCTTCACATAAAAATCTAAAAGGAATATTCTTATGAGAGTCTCAGTTATATAGTTGTTTTAACTGAAAAGTCTAAGATACTTCTACAAAGAATCAAAGGTCTGAGCAGGTGCAAAACTGCTCTATGGAGAGGATGACCCTGGCCTTTAGTGCGCCCTACTCTGCCACTTCTCCATGGCTTTCTCCACCCACTTTACCACCATCTCAGCCTTCACACATGTACAACATTATTCCCCAAGGGGTGTGCAGCCTGTTTTAATTAAAATGATCCTCTCCACATTATATTTATTGTGAAAAGGACTTAAAGTTATATATGAAGAGGCGGCACAGAAGTGGATCATTGGAAAAAATCCCAACATACTGTCACTTTTCTGTGGCGTTGAAAAAAATTCTGCCTGTTTCTTTGCCTCATACCAAAAATTGGAGTTATGACATGATTTACACATTTTATGAATTGTCATTCCTCGAGTTCCTGGAAATTCTTTCCCATAGAGCATTAGACTTGGGGCACGGTATTGTTCCATTAATTTAATCTGATCATTCCCTCAATAATCCACTTCTGTGTATACCTGTAAAATGTATATGAAAGTAAGTAAGTTGGAATTAGTACAATGTTATGTGTTGGTATGCTCACATGTACTTACAGCTCTTGTAGCCTGCCCTCGCTCAGGCTCCCAAGATGTTTCTAGGCAGGCCAGATAGACAGAACAATTATTGAAGGGAGGGAAAAAGAGGCTTTCACTACTGACTCTCCCATCTTCTTACACACAGTGATCAAAGTTTACCCCTAGGGGAAGTTACCTCTTTGTACTGTGGTTTACATTACCTGATTCTGGCAATCACTTTGGGTGGAAGATCCCACGTCTCATAGCAGGGGGCTTTGCCTGAATCTAGAAGGGCATGTAGCTGTTCACCAGCAGGTAGCAGGACTATGCAAGACGGGCAGAATTAACCCTGGTGGCAGATGAGATGGAGTAAGGAGTTTATGGTTCAAGACACAGCCTAGCACCTAGGAGAACTGGAAAAGCTGTATCTGATATGTCCAGTAGAGGACAGGAGAGTTTAATAAGAACTACTAATATTTAGATTGACATGAGGGTTTTTGTATAATTAAGTAACTTAATACGTGTGAAATTCTTGTAGCAGTGACTAACTCATAGTAAGTGCTTAATAAATATTACATTTTACTCTCGTATTTTTTATACCACTATGCTTGTGAACTTATGTTGGCAGCACTATACAAACAACTCAGTAAAGTGTCATACCCTTGGTATATCAATGGCTCACAGTTATATTCCTGTTAACGTGTAGCCATGTCTTGCTGAATGGCATTCATTATAGTTGTATGTTTTTATGTGCCATTGTAAGAATGTTGGAGTTTGAATTAAAGCAGTGAACAAAGCTTCATAAATTTCTTGTTAAACTTGGCAGGAATGGAAGTGAAATCAAGAACATGTTAGTCCAAGTTTATGGGGATAATGCCATGAAGAAAATGGCAGTGTATAAATGGATTAAGCATTTTTCTTTTTCTTTGTCTTTTATTTATTTTTTAATTTAATTTTTAATTAAAATCATAACTATATACATTTATGGGGTACAATATGATGATTTGATATGCAATGTGGAATGCTTAAATCAAACTGATTAACATATCCATCACCTTACTTATTTTTTGTGGTAAGACATTTAAAATTTACTCTTAATTATTTTCAAATATACCCTTGCATTGTGCATATTAGGTGTGATCTCACCAAATGCCCTCCCTCATCCCATCAGTCGCCGCCACCTGCCCCTCCCTTCTACCTTCTCTCCCCTCTCCCTTGTTAGATTATATTTGTGTTTTATCATTCATATGAATGTGTAGATGTTTATATATTAGTTTTACAATAATATTGATTAAACCTCTTTCTGATTAAGAGAGGTCAGAGTGTCCAGTAACAAGCAAAACTAATGTAAACATTGAAAAAAATTGTCAAATTATATGTCGAAATCATTGGCTTACTACAAAAAGCATAGCAGGCCACATAAACTCTATAGAGAAACATTTAGGACAATCGCTACTGAAAATTGTGGCCAAAAACTCATGGCCCTTACATCAGGTAATGTGCCAGCTCACACAGCAATATCTGTGAGGGATTTTTTAGGCAATAAACAAAAAACTATATTGTAATACTCTCTCTACTCACCTGATCTGTCTCCCCCTGACTTTTTTCTTTACCTGAAGATAAAGGAAATATTGAAAGGAAGACATATTGATGACATGCAGGGTATCAAGGGTAATATGATGTCAGCTTTGGCAGTTATTCTGGAAAAGGAGGTCTAAAATTGCTTTGAGGGGTGAACTAAGCACTGGCATCAGTGCATAGCTACTCAAGGAGAGTGCTTTGAAGATGACCATAGTCATATTCAACAATGAGTTATACAGCATTTTCCTAGCATGAGTTTGGGGCTTAATTATCAGACCACATATGACATACTTTCCTAAATAGAGCCTCATTTAGTTCTGATACCACTCTGAAAAATGAAGCTGTATTTTTCCCAGTCCTACATCACAGATTTTGAATATGACGTTCAAAGAAATTAAATTTAGTAGCAACTTAATAGTGAGCATTTTAATGTATGCAGATCATGGCACTGAGGAATAAGCTTGATCTGATTTACCCAACAGCCTACAGCTATTGAGGAATGGACACCACCAGAACCCAGAACATCTGCCTCCTGCTCAATGATATTCTCTATTATACCATGCTACCTTCTCCCAATGATGGATACAGCAGCCACAAGTATTTCAATGATACAAATATCTTTCCTAATATATTTAAATATATCAATTTCCTTCTTTGGCCCCTGATACACAAGAAAAAGTTAAGTGTTACAAAGGGCAGTAAAAATTAAAGTCTGTAATTTTCTTAAGCTTCAGTTAGCATAAACATAGTAAACATTTCTGGGAACAAAATGGAGATCATCGTATTGTCTCATAACTGTTTAACTTAAAAAGGTTTTGTTGCCTTAATAACTATGTTCACCAAATTATACAGCCAGGTCTTTTCATACTGCTGAAGTTCACTTGCTCATTTATTCATAATTCTATCTGTGCCTGAAAGAACAGACAGAAAGCAGTATAGAAAAAATATACAATTATAAAACAATATTATAAATGTTAAAATGAAGGTAACTATGGATGTCTGGGATGCTTAAAGAAGTTTGTAATAAATCACTAGTATTTTTTTTTTTTTGCTTAAAAGGATTTTATTAATTTCAAAAGAATCTCTTTAAAATATAAATCCAGTTTTATATGTGAACCATATACATATTTCTTTCATCAAACCATCGTGTGGTGGTGGCAGAGCATATTAACCAAGGAAGGTTCCTTTCAGATAGGAAAAGCAGGTAGAATGACCTTCACTGCTGATGGACAAGGATGAAGCACAGGGGATGAAGCCATGGACAGAACACTGCAGGAGTTACTGAAAGGAACCCCGACTTCTGAAACTCTAGGTCTTGACTAAAGTGGACAGGGGGTGATAAAATTTATTCTAAGGGAAGGGGAAATCGAAAAGTCTCTTGTCTACTACTCCTGACATACACAAGCCTTAGGAGCTGGAGAGAGGCAAGGACAGAGGGAGGGTTGTAGACAGATATGCTTGGGATTGCCCCTGGTTTGGCCATGGCCAACACGCCATGCACAGTAGCCTCAGTAGTTCTGTGTGCTCTGATAGAGGGCGCAGCGGGGCTGGAATGGCTACGGTGGAAATCACTGGAGGAGTGGCGGCAGCAGGAGAGGGCCGCAGATCAGGGCAAGAATTTCAGCCATGGCTGTCAACTCTGAAAGGTAATGTGGCTTTAGGGATGCTTTAGTAAATACCAACAGGGTATCCAGGGACAAGGTCATATCTCTCCACCTTAGCATAACCCAGGTATGTCTCCCCCAGAGGTCGTGCACGTATACTGGAGAGGTCAAATTTGTAGAAATATTACTTGGAAAAGAGGCAAGTGAAGAGAAAAATCCTTGAGAGAATAGAAAAATAACTCTGATAATGCATTTGAAGTTTAACTTTTCTGAAGAGATAAAGTACATTGGTATGTCACAGTTCTAAAGGCAGAAGAAATTAACGCATGTATTATCTCCAACTCCCTTTCCTCACCTATTCAGAGCCAGGTGAAATCAGACAGAGAAAACAAAGGAAATTTTCAATTTTCTACATCCAATAGACCAATTACCCTGGTATTAGCTTCTCATTTATTAAGGTAAATGGCATTTTCATTCATTTGTCTGTGTAATGTGAGAAAGAATAAGAAAGGCAATAGCAAAATATATAAGCTAACTCAATTTTTGAAAGAACCAAATAAATAAATCACACTTCCAGCCTTATTTTTTGCTATGTCACATTGCTTTTACATGTGAATTGCAGCACAAATCCTTAATCATTGAGAAATTTTGAAGAATCTGTGAAACTGTAGAGCTAAACTGTAACAGTGGATTAGGAACCTTTTTTAAAAATACATATATCATTACCTTCTAGTTCTCGTAGTTACTGCTGCCATCAGTCTGTCACCCCTTTTGTTTGTAATGTGTCTATTTATACTTTTTTCATGCTTTATGTATTTCTTTCTTTCTTTTTCTTTTTAAATTTCAGTAGTATTTTTATCATATGCTTAGATTTAATTTCTTCGTGTGAGGTTCCAAGAACTTCCTTAAGTCTGTGGCTTGATATCCTTAATTGGAAATTCTTCCTAGCAGCTCTTCTAATATTAATTCTACCCCGTTATCTGTCTCCTATGAGTCTGGGATCACAAACACATGCATATGAGGTGCATTAGCTTTGCCCCTCATGTCTCTGGCGCTATTTTCAATTATTTTCCCCTTTTCTCTGTGTTTAAAGAGTTTGAATCAAATGCTCAATATTTTGTATAAATTTTAAAGACACTCCAAATGATGTTATTCTTTTATAAGAGGGTCACCCTCTTCTCTGCTAGGCACAGATTTTGAAAGATAATAACCTCATTTTAAGCGGGTACTGATGTGGTTCACTCTACTCTGGTTTAACCCCTTCCTAATCCCTAGCTTTTTTTTTTTCTATAATTTTATTGAATCATAATTGTGTACATTGGTGCAATCATAGTGCACAATGTGCTTCATATACAATCAGAAATATTTTGATCATACTGTTACAGATAGCCTTCATGGCATTTTCTTGATCACTATATAAAGACATTGATACTCTACCTTTAATAAGTTTCACCAGTACCCTGCTAAGATGCACTGTAGGTGTG
>CAUYON010013714.1:0-12830 GCA_963573935.1 Arctocebus calabarensis
ATTAGTGAAATTGGCCTAAAATTCTCCTTTTTATGTGGGTCTTTATCTGGTTGTGGTATCAGGGTGATATTTGCTTCATAGAACATCTTGGGGAAGATTCCTTCCTCCTCAATTTTTTTGAATGATTTCTGTCGTATAGGAATGAGCCCTTCTTTGAAAGTTTTTTTTTTTTTTTTTTTGAGACAGAGCCTCAAGCTGTTACCCTGGGTGGAGAGCTGTGGCATCACAGCTCACAGCAACCTCCAATTCCTGGGCTGAAGCGAGTCTCCTGCCTCCGCCTCCCAAGTAGCTGGGACTACAGGCGCCCGCCACAACGCCCGGCCATTTTTTGGTTGCAGCCTTCATTGTTGTTTGGCGGGCCCTGGGGCTGGATTCGAACCCGCCAGCTCAGGTGTACGTGGCTGGCGCCTTAGCCCATTGAGCCACAGGCGCCGAGCCGAGCAGGACTCTTAAGCAGGGGTTAACTAGGTAAACCGAAGAGGAAAGAATATTCCAGACAGATGGAACAGCATATGCAAAGCCATGGTGATGTGAAGTAGCATCATGAACATCGTGGTGAAAGGAAGTCAGTTTGGCACAGGTAGTGGGAAAGCATGTTGGGAAATGAGGCTGGAAAAATAGGCAGGGGTCAGGGGCGTCTCTGGCCTTGTGGCAGCAGGGTTCTGTGATTGGAGCCTTCTGACCCCAGGGTTCTGAGACTCTGTGATAGGGACTCCTAGATTCTTTTGTTGGCCCCAGAACCTTGAGAAAAATCTTCAGAGAAAATACCAGAGCTGTTCAGAATGAGGAGGAAATGGTGGTGGAATGCTCTAAGCCCAGCTTGAGTAGCTCCTGGGCAGAGAAGGAGAGAGCCTGGCTGAGTTTCCTTCTGCGTTTTTCTCTGCAGGATGGCTCCCTGTTGTCCTCTCCATTCCTCAAGGGATTCCTGGCTGGCTATGTGGTAGCCAAACTGAGGGCATCAGCAGTATTGGGCTTTGCTGTGGGAACCTTCACTGGCATCTACGCAGCACAGGCATATGCTGTGCCCAATGTGGAGAAGACATTGAGGGACTATTTGCGGTCACTACGCAAGGGACCTGACTAGCTCTGGATGTCATGGGGGAGGCAGGATGAACAGCTGGGGATTGCAGGTGGCAGTCTTTTGACCGCAGGCATTCCATCTAGCTTCTCCTGCTATCATCAGTTTGCTTTCTCCAACTTTCCTGCCACCTCTATCCTTGCTTCCTTTCCTACAGAGTGTGGACAGTGGCTTATCATCCTTCACCCTAGACTCCTCCTTCCTTCCTTAACTCCATGGGACTGGCCCCAAGAGTGGTTTCAAGGGCTACCAGATCCTCTTCAAGCCCTGATTGGAGTTTGAAGCTGACTCTGATTCTCAGTATTCTCTCTGGCAATGTACCACAGCCCCTTCCTCCTGGGAGCTGGCTCCATAACTTGATTTCCCTAAAGGTGTCACAATCCCCACTGCTCTTTGCTAAAACTACACAGGCCTCCTAGGGTCTGATGTGGGCATGAGTGTAGAGGACGGGGGTATACCAGGCCTGGGCCGTCCCAGGCAGGCCCGCTGGACCCTGATGCTACTCCTGTCCACTGCCATGTATGGTGCCCATGCTCCATTGCTGGCACTATGCCATGTGGACGGCCAAGTGCCCTTCCGCCCCTCTTCAGCTGTGCTGCTGACTGAGCTGACGAAGCTACTGTTGTGCGCCTTCTCCTTCCTGGTGGGTTGGCAAGCATGGCCCCAGGGGGCCCCACCCTGGCGCCAGGCTGCTCCCTTCGCACTATCGGCCCTGCTCTATGGCGCTAACAACAACTTGGTGATCTATCTTCAGCGTTACATGGACCCCAGCACCTACCAGGTACTGAGCAATCTCAAGATTGGAAGCACTGCTCTGTTCTACTGCCTTTGCCTCCGACACCGCCTCTCCACACGCCAAGGGTTAGCACTGCTGCTGCTGATGGCTGCAGGGGCCTGCTATGCAGCAGGTGGCCTTCAAGACCCCCGGAACACCTTTCCTGGGCCCCTTCCAGCTGCTGTCACCAGCCCCATGTCCTTGCATATCACTCCACTGGGACTTCTGCTCCTCATCCTGTACTGCCTCATCTCAGGTTTGTCATCTGTGTACACAGAGCTGCTCATGAAGCGGCAGCGGCTGCCCCTGGCACTTCAAAACCTCTTCCTCTACACTTTTGGTGTGCTTCTGAACCTAGGTCTGCATGCTGGTGGCGGCCCTGGCCCAGGCCTCCTGGAAGGTTTCTCAGGATGGGCAGCACTGGTAGTGCTAAGCCAGGCACTAAATGGACTGCTCATGTCTGCTGTCATGAAGCACGGCAGCAGCATCACACGCCTCTTTGTTGTGTCTTGCTCCCTTGTAGTCAATGCCGTACTCTCAGCAGCCCTGCTGCGGCTGCAGCTCACAGGCACTTTCTTCCTGGCCACGCTGCTCATCGGCCTGGCTGTGCGCCTGTACTATGGCAGCCACTAGCCCCAACCCTGTAAATTGAGTGCCATCATCAGAGCTCCCTCCTAGGCCTCCCTTCCCATCCCCTCAGCCACCCTGTAACAAGTGCCTTGTGAAGAAAGCTGGGGAAATGAGAGCAGCCAGTTAGTCTCTGGAGATGGATGGATGAAGGGGGTACTTCTAGTAGATCCGAAGAGTGGGTTTGGTTATAGAAATTTGTAACCACCCCCTCCCCAAGTTCTTCTGGTTTAAGGAATTAGGGTAGCATCAATATCTAGGCCTGAGAAATGACCCCATCCCTGAGCAGGCAGGCTCCCTGCCTCATCTGGCATGAACACAGTTGCTCAAAGTGGGGTATGGGCAACATATTGCTTTCCTTACCTACTTAGCTACCACAGCAGACCCATTGCCCCCAGGCCTGGTGCTGGGTGCTTCAGCCCAGCTGTGGTGCATGATTCCCTCATAAGGAATGCTCAACCCCTGCTGCACCCAAAATTCTCAGGCAGGAAGGCCCAAAAAACAGCCACAGATTATACAACCATCACCTAGACCATTCTGCCAATCTCAGTTCCAGCAATACTTGGAGATATCCCCTATTCTCCCCTCCACAGTACTGCTCCCCATACCCAGCCTTTGTTCTGGAAACCCTAAAGATAGCTGGGGTTAGACTTGTCTCAGGGAATGTTGGCCCTGAGCCCTGGCTTAAGCCTACACTCTTGACCTCTCTGCTCATCCCAAATGCTCTCTTGAAGCCCGCTGCCCACTCTAAGGACTCCTAGGAGCCATCCTTCCCACTCTGGGTCCTGCCTCTGACAAGCAGTCTCCCAGCTCCCAACAGCCCAAGGAAGCTCTACACAGAGTGACCTAGGACCAGGTACAGGAAACTTCTGTAGCTCAATCAGTGTCTCTGACTGCATAAGCAATAAGGTCTTAATAAAGTGTTCTAGAGTGTAGAGTGGTTCCTACAACCACAGCCATGATTGTCTTGTGTCTTCTGTTTGCTCAGCTCCCCTCAAACATAATTTTGTTCCTCTGGGGTCCTGAGTATTTTAATTCTGGGATAACTTCTGGGCTAAAAGAAAAAGTCATTTTCTCCAAGCTATTGTCAGAGGTATAATTTCCTTTGGGAAGTGTAGATCTGATCCTGGCACAGTCACAGAACTTTTGAAAATTTCCCTAAAGCACAAAGGTTGGGCCCTGGGGAATATGGATGGAGTATTGAGAACAGAAAGGGTCCAACAGGATAAATTGTAAATGCTAGGCTAGAAAACTCTTAAGAACGTCAGAGTGGGTTTAGAGTCCCAGTTCTATCCTGGCCCTATTAAAGCAGAATCTTAGGGAGTAGTGTTAGGGAATCTTCTTTTTTAACAAGGTCCCTAGGTGATTGTCATGTACACTAAAGCTTGTGAACAGCTACTATCCACAATGTAGAACTATGGCCAGACTTGAATTCTGCCTCTGCCCCTTAGCTGACTGACCTTGAACAGTTACTTAACCTCTCCTAGCTTCAGTTGCCTTATCTCTGAAATGAAGGTCAAATGGTACCTACCATATAGGGTAGACAGAAAGGCTAAATGAAATGATAAGCACACAGTGGAGACTAAGACAGTAAGACATGCTTAATGTTATTATCCAAAAAGAGGGTCAGCTTGGTTGTGTCCCTCCTCTCTCTCCCTCCTAGGACTTTCAAAGAGAGAGGAAACTTCCCCTGCAGTCTTCCCAATAACCAGATTTCTCCCCCAGGCCAGGGATCCAGCATGACTGCCCCTAGCCTATTTTGTACCTCCTGAAGCTGCTGGTTCTGGGCTTGGAGCTCCTGGTTCTGTGTGGCCAGATTGATAGTATCTTGCAGGACGCCAGCGAGTAGGCTGTGGTGCGATACTCTCTGATCATGGCCTGCTCCTCCCATAACCTCTGCCAGGCTCAGAATACCTGTCCCCAAACCCAGAGATGCCTGTCAGTCAGCCTTGTGAAACTAGCTCAAGTCCTGCCCACCATCCCCACTGATCTGTAGCATGTGGCACGTCCAAGCTCGACTAGTCTGAACATGCAGGTCATAGAGGGCTGCCAGGTCCTGCTCGGCGGCATCTCGCTGTGCCTGAAGGGCCTCCACCTGGAGTCTCAGCACTGTCTGCTCCTGATGCCATCTCCATCTTTCCTCACAGGCCTTCAGTGATAATACATAGTCTTTTGTTGAGTACCATTTGTGTGTCAGACTCTGTGCTAAATGTGTGTTACTTCATTTTATCAAAGAATAATATGGGGCATTGCCATATAACAGATTTGGCAATAGTGGATCGGAGAATTGTTATAACTTGTGCAGATTCTCATGGTTAGGGAAGGACAAGCTGAGATGGCTCATACCTTCCAGTAGTTCACCATCCTCGTCAGCGTAGAATCCAAACCAGAAGGGTGGCATACTTGTCCTCTTGCCTCTATGTCCCTGTTCAGCTCCAGCGAGACTGGATAATTCGCAGTTCCCAGAACCATTTTGCTATTATTTCCCTCTGAACTTTTGTTCATACAGTTTTGTCCTTTCCGAGAATGTATCTCCACCCCAGCCACCTACCACTGCCTACACAAGTTCTGTTTTATTCTTCCAAATAAGTTGTTCACTGAGATGATAAGCATTAACTGCCCTTAGGAAGCTCAGAATTTAGTGAATTCCCCTGGCTGTTAAACCTTATGCCTCAGCTTAGATGCCATTTCCTCAGATTTACTTCAGCCTGAGTCAGATATACCTCTTCATTCCCACAAGCCCCACCTTCCCTCATTACAGCACTTAGCACTGAGAATTGCCTCATCCATCCCCCTCCAGGCTGTCAGGGCCACAGAAAGAGTTTGAACTGGTCAGCTGTGATTGACACTGTATCCTCCCCTCAGCATTGACCAAGTAAAGCCTCAAGCCCCTGACTTGACTTTTCTTACCTCCAAGCCTTTGACTTGGTCACCTGCCACCTCCTCCTCCTCTTCCAAATGCTTTAGCTCCTCTTGGATTCAAATTTGGTGCTGTTCTCGCAGTCTCTGCCTTTGGGCTTGGGCCAAGAAGAACTGCAGGGCCATATCTGGGATCTGCTGGGCCTAGGTGGCATTAGTCTAGGCTAGACTAAGCCATAAGCCCATGAGTGCACACAACTTTGGAACTCGGGGCCTAACAACTTCATTGCCAAGGCTACAACCAGAACTACATCCAGGATCTAACTGGCCTGAAGAGCCTGTAGTCTAGGGATGGACTCAGAAGGCTGTGGAGGGAGGGAGAAGGTATTGGCTCCCATACCCCTAATCCAACCCAGTAAGAAAACAGTCCCTCCTCAAGTTCCCCCTTTAGGGATCCAGTAGCCATTTGGGTCCTTAATTTGCCAAATGCTTAACTACTTCTCCCTGATGTTGGGGCAGGGTAAACAGGGTTTTACCCTGGCCTCTGCTGCTACTCAGTCAACAGGGCTTCCCTTTGTTCTTAGGGTTTTTGAGGTATTACCTGTTCCTCAGAGTCCCTGCAAGAATTCTTTTGGTGGAGCCCAGGTCTTCCTGCCATTAGAGGAAAATGTATTTAATCACATAAAAGGTGGAGAAGACTCCCCACCCCAAGCTATCCCCTAAGTCCCAGATCCACCTTGCAACTTCCCCTTGAGGCCTGGATTCGCTGCTTGACCTATCACCCCCAAAGAAGATACTAGGAGTGAAATTCCACATCCTTCCTCACAGGCTATGAAATCAGGCAGATTGGGGTTCCAGTCACCCACCCAACCCCCTGTCTTTGCTGGATAACCACAAGCAAGTGACTAGCTTTTTGAGTTTCCTTGTCCTTTTCCATAAAATAGAGTGGATAAGGCTCAGCGCCTGTGGCTCAATGGGCTAAGGCGCCAGCCACATACACCTGAGCTGGCAGGTTCGAATCCAGCCCGGGCCTGCCATTGTGGTGGGCGCCTGTAGTCCCAGCTACTTGGGAGGCAGAGGCCAGAGACTCGCTTGAGCCCAGGAATTGGAGGTTACTGTGAGCTGTGATGCCACAGTACTCTATCCAGGGTGATAGCTTGAGGCTCCATCTCAAAAATAAAAAAATATATATATATTAAAAAAAATAGAGTGGATAAGAGTTGTAGAAGGCATGAAATGAAGTGATATAGCTAACACATTGAGCAGTGAGGCACTCGCTCAATAATGGAAGCTAACATGCCTGCTTCCCAAGGTGCAAGGCTGTAAGGAATGAGTTGTAAGTAATTATGAAAAGAAGAAAAAGACCAAGAGAAGCTGCACCAGGAGCAGCATTTTAACCACCCTCTAAACAATAGGAGACAGTTCTACGGTCCACACAAGAAAGGCCATGCAGACTGTGGAGATGAAAAAGAACCAGAAGAGGAGCCTGAGGACAGTGATTGCACCTCTGCTGTCTCTGATTATGCCTGTGACCCTAGACTCAAGTCTTTCACATCTTTTCTCTGAGCCTCAGTTTGCTCTCCTGAAAAGTGAGAGCAATATTGTCTTAGATACTTCTGTGGCTCACTTTTGACCTTTAAGACAAAGTCCAAACATCTCAAATTTACAAAGCCGTGTATAGCCTGCCCCCTGTTGCCCTCTCCAGTCCTCGCCTGATTTGCTTCTTCAATTTCTGTTCTTCAGCAAATTGAGCTTCTTGCAGACCCCCAAAGAGATCAAGCACTTGCTTACCTCTGAGTCTGCCTGTCATTCTCTCTGCCTTGAATGTTCTTCACTAATCTTTGCTGACCACCTTCAGGGATCCCTTCCTCCACAAAGCCACAAAATCTTCCTTCCCCCTTTTTCCAAAGCTAACTTTGATGTCCCATAGAACACTGTGTTTATAAACCTTGCAGGGCACTGATCGTGATATTGTAATTTTTTCTTCCCAGGAGGTTATAAATGGAATTCCCAGGCCTATATGACACTGTGCCCGGCACATAGTGGGTGGTCAATAAATGTTTGGGAACAATAAATCAATGAATGAAAGGAAGGCCTCTTGATGGTGTTCTGTTAGCATCAGACAAGAAGGCAGATACACATATAAATGGAGCTCTCAAAGGCTGGATGAAAAGATATACCTGTGGTTCTAGGAGCCTCACGGATTTAGCTCTGGCCCCTTTCAGCATCCGAGTTCCTGGTCACTGGCTCCATGCTTTTACCACCTATGGAGAGAAGGTTCAAGGTAGACACTGGCCATAGCTGAACCAGACGCCCACAGGCCTCACCTTGCTCACCTGTAGCTCCCTCAGTGCCCTGCCCAGCTGGCTTAGCCCATTGTCCGTCAGGAGGTTCCCCAGAAGGCCTAAACGCAAGGTCAGCAGGCTAGCCCAGCGGGCCCGAGCCTCTTCTACCACATCCCACAGGGTGGCCCTCACCTGTTTCACCTGCATCCTCCTTCCTGAGGCTCCCAACAGAGCGGCCTGGAGCAAACTCAAGGAGCTACCTAGTAAAACCACACTCAGAGTGAATACTTCCTGTGGACACCAAACCACACCACCTATAATACTTTTACTTTTTAGGGCTCAGTGCCGTGGCTCATGTCTGTAACTCTAGCACTCTGGGGGCTGAGATGGGTGACTTGCTTGAGTTCATGAGTTCTAGACCAGCCTGAGCAAGAGCGAGACCTATCTCTAAAAATAGCTGGGTGTTGTGGTGGGCACCTATAGGAGTCTGAGGCAAAAGGATCGCTTAAAGTCCAAGAGTTTGAGGTTTCTGTGAACCATGATGCTATGGCACTCTCTGAGGGCAACAAAATGAACTGTGTCTCATAAAAACAAAAATACATTTACTAAAAAAAAAAACTTTTTGTTAATAGTTATACAAATAACCCATATTAGGCTTTTACATGTGTTTGGTGGCACTTTGCTAAGGCCTCTTTTTATATATGCAACACTCCAATGAAGCAGAAACTCCAATCTATCCTTCCTCCCCCTACATTTTTCAGATGAGGCAAATGAATCTCAGAGAGATCAAGTGACTTCTTGTTGAGTGGCAGAGCTGAAATTCAAGCCCAGTTCTGTATGACACTAAAGCCCATGCCCTAAATCATGATACCAAATCGTCCTAGAGATAAACATCTCTTCCCCTTGCTGCTTTATCCTCAAGAGTACATATTTCCCCAACTTATCTTCCTCATTCCATAGGAACTGGCATAGAGGTGTCTGGAAGCTTGTTGGCCAAATGATTGTGTGTTTGTTTATTTTGGAAACAGAAGGCCAGGCCTTTATTTACTCTTTTATTATAGAGAATTTAAAATATATACAAAGGGTAGGAAACTTACCTATTAGGTAGCTTCAATAATTATTAACTTATTGCCATTCTTGTTTTATCTATACCCCTCATTTTGACCTTCTCCAGCCCTTGACAGCATATTATTCCAGAGGCCTGATTTTTAATGGGCATGTGCATAGAGGCAAGTCTCTTTCCCCTTCTGGTCCTCCCTTTTCTCATCTATAAGTGAGACCTGCCTTCCTTATTTGTAAATTATATCTGCTTCATGGGGTTGTGGTAAGAATTAAAAGCATTAATGTAAAAATGTTCAGTAAACTGGCTCGGTGTCTGTGGCTCAATGGGCTAAGGCTCAGCGGCCAAGTACACCTGAGCTGGCAGATTTGAATCCAGCCCAGGCGGCCAAACAATGACGGCTACAACCAAAAAATGGCCGGGCCTTGTGGCGGGCACCTGTAGTCCCAGCTACTTGGGAGGCTGAAGCAGGAGACTCCCTTGAGCCCAGGAATTGGAGGTAGCTGTGAGCTATGATGCCATGGCACTCTATCCAGGGTACAGCTTGAGGCTCTGTCTCAAAAAATAAATAAATAAATAAGAAAAAAAATGTTCAGTAAACTGTTGATGGCCTCTGAAAGGTGAGGGGTTTCTTTTCCCATCACCCTTGTTGTTGCCTCTCTAGACTTTGGCAGCCTAAGTACTCTGTTCCACCCAGAGGGTCAGTCTGTCTTTCTGAGCTGGGGTTGGGACTAAGGCTAGTTGGATGATGGTGAGGCAGTCCTAAGGCCAAATTCCAGAGCCTTACCACCAAAGCTCACACCCTCCCCCTGACCACCTTCAGGGTCCAGGCGAAGAAGCAGACCAGTGTAATTGTTTCCATCCAGGAGCCAGGAGATAATCCAGGGCAGAGAGCCCTCCAGCTTGTCATAAGCAACCTCACCAGCCAAAACCTGCAGCAGGGGGCAGTCTCTGCTAGAGGGAGAGAGGAAGAAAGACATTTATTACTGGACGGGGAAGGAAACTGGACAAATCACCCTCTGATGGAAAGGTCAACTATTTCCAACAATTTTTATGGACCATGAGATAGATTTTTCAACCTTGTATAGATCTGTATTTTATCATTATTTTTATGTTCTCATGGTAAAAATTTAAATGACATACCTGATAAGGGACTTATATCCAGAAGATATAAAGAGTTCTTACTACTCAATAATAATAAGAAGAACCTAATTTAAAAATGAGCAAAGGAAGGTGACATCAGTTAAAATGGCAGAGTAGGGAACTGTGGGGATCTATCCCTAGAAATGCCTAGCAAAAATGATCAGAATCAACCTTACTGGAACTTTAGGAGATAGTCAAAGTTTTATAGAAACCAAATGAATACTTAACAACAAGAAAGTCAACCTAAATATAGTAAGAAAGCTGACTTGGCACCTGTAGTTCAGTGGTTAAGGTGCCAGCCACATACACTGGGGCTGGTGGGTTTGAATCTGGGCCCAGGACTGATAAACAACAATGACAACTACCACCACAACAAAAAAATATCTGGGCATTGTGGTGGGTGCCTGTAATCCCAGCTACTTGGGAGCCTGAGGCAAGAGAATCACTTAAGCCCAAGAATTTGAGGTTGCTGTGAGCTGTGACGCCATGGCAGTCTACCAAGGGTGACATAGCGAGACTCTGTCTCAAAAAAAAAAAAAAAACAAGAAAAAAGAAAAGAGAAAGAAAGAAAGAAAAGAAAGCTCTGTGATGTTTTAATTTACCCTACCTGCAACCACCTCCCCAGCACAGAGGTAGACTTAAGGAATCCAAATTTCTGGTAGAGGTACCTAGTTCTGGAGGGAGCACAGAAGATCTTTTTCCTAAGGAATTGTGTGTGTCTTTCTTTCTTTTTTTTTTTTGTAGAGACAGAGTCTCACTTTGTCGCCCTCGCCCTCCGTAGAGTGCTGTGGCATCACACATCTCACAGCAACCTCCAACTCCTGGGCTTAGGCAATTCTCTTGCCTCAGCCTCCCGAGTAGCTGGGAGTACAGGCGCCTGCCACAACACCTGACTATTTTTCTGTTTTTGCAGTTCGGCCGAGGCCGAGTTTGAACCTGCCACCTTCGGTATATGGGGCCCGCGCCCTACTCAATGAGCCATAGGTGCCGCCTGTGTCTTTCTTAACTATCTGGGTTTTCCCCTAAAGCACTGACAAAAGGGGATTCTTATTGTTTCACTTATCTCAGAACACTCTTAAGGCAGAGCAGCTGCACAGAGAATGTTCCCTAAAAATACTGATGGATAAACAACCAAGCCAGGGTTGCTTGGAACAAAAACAACAGTTGGGCAAACCACTGACATACTGAAAAGCTGGAAGGTTTGAGATTTGGGGGGAATTACTGCTTTGAAAAACTCCTGTGTATTCTAGAGAGCCTAGAAAGCACACTCAAAACAGGACTCCTGCAAAGAAAAGGCCCAATAAAACTGTAAGCTTTTGCTTTTGGCTGATCATTAGGCTCAGCACAGGCAGGGAGTGAAGGCTAAGACAGAGCTATAAGTGGCCTGGCTAAGAGTACAAGGAGTGACCCAACACAGAGCCAATCTTCAAAGACTTAGAGAATTTCTTTTTTCTTTTTTTTTGAGACAGAGCCTCAAGCTGTCACCCTGGATAGAGTCCTGTGGCATCACAGCTCACAGCGACCTCCAATTCCTGGGCTCAAGCGAGTCTCTTGTCTCCGCCTCTCAAGTAGCTAGGACTACAGGTGGCCGCCACAACGCCCGGCTATTTTTGGGTTGCAGCTGTCATTGTTGTTTGGCGGGCTGGGCTGGATTTGAACCGGCCAGCTCAGTTGTACATGGCTGGCGCCTTAGCCCGTTGAGTCACAGGCGCCGAGCCGAGAATTTCTTTATTCTTTTTTTATTTCCTTATTTTTTTCTTTTCTTTTCTTTTCTTTCATTGGTCCAAAACATTTAAGAAAAAATTAGGCTTGGAGCCTGTGGCTCAACAGGCTAAGGCACCAGCCATGTACACCTGAGCTAGCGGGTTCGAATCCAGCCTGGGCCCGCCAAACAACAATGACGGCTGCAACCCAAAAATAGCTGGGCTTTGTGGTGGGAGCCTGTAGTCCCAGCTACTTGGGAGGCGGAGGCAAGAGACTCGCTTGAGCCCAGGAATTGGAGGTTGCTGTGAGTTGTGATGCCACAGCACTCTACCCAAGGTGACAGCTTGAGGCTCTGTCTCAAAAAAAAAAAGAGAACCCTCAAAGAACTCAAGCTAGACCTCCCATTTGACTCTGCAATCCCATTACTGGGCATCTACCAAGAAGGGAAAAAATCTTTTTATCATAAGGATGCTTGTACTAGACTGTTTATCACAGCTCAATTTACAATTGCCAAAATGTGGAAACAGCCTAAATGCCCACCAAGCCAGGAATGGATTAACAAGCTGTGGTATACATACACCATGGAATACTATTCAACCATTAAAAAAAATGGAGACTTGGGCAGCGTCTGTGGCTCAGCAAGTAGGGCGTTGGCCCCATATACCGAGGGTGGTGGGTTCAAACCCGGCCTCGGCCGAACTGCAAAACAAAAAAATAGCTGGGCGTTGTGGCAGGCACCTGTGGTCCCAGCTGCCCGGGAGGCTGGGGCAAGAGAATTGCCTAAGCCTAGGAGTTAGAGGTTGCTGTGAGCTATGTGACACCATAGCCTCTACAGAGGGCGATAGAGTGAGACTCTGTCTCTACAAAAAAAAAAAATGGAGACTTGGGCAGCACCTGTGGCTCAAAGGAGTAAGGCGCTGGCCCCACCTGCCAGAAGTGACAGGTTCACACCCAACCCCGGCCAAAAACTGCAAAAAAAAAAATGGAGACTTTATAGCCTTTGTATTAACCTGGATGGAAGTGGAACACATTATTCTTAGTAAAGTATCACAAGAATGGAGACGCATGAATCCTATGTATTCAATTTTGATATGAGGATGATTAAAGACACTGTGGGGTCGGGGGACGGGGAGAGCAGAGAAAGAAAGGAAGGGGGGAGGGAGGAAAGGAAGACCAGAGAGAGGGAAGGAGGGAGGGGGGTCTTGGTGTGTGACACACCTTTTAGGAGCAAAACACAATTGTAAGAGGGGCTTTATCTAACAAATGCAATCAGTGTAACCTAGTTTCTTAAACCCTCGA
>CAUYON010013715.1:0-23722 GCA_963573935.1 Arctocebus calabarensis
CCTTAGCAAAGTATCTCTAGAATGGAAGAAAAAGTATCCAATGTATACACCCCTAATATGAGACAAATTCTTTATCATTCAAGTGAAGGCTACAACCCATTTATTGCACAGGAAGACAGGGAAAGGGGAGAGGGAGGGAAGGGGAGGGAGAGGGTGAGAGGAGATGGGACAAAGGGTGAGATCACATGTGTGGTACATATTCGAAGGGTCAGGAGAAAACTTCTAAATACGGATCAAAAATATTTTCATATAGTAAACGAGAAAATATCATGAACAGTATGTCAATCAGGTTGATAAAATATCTCAGATTGCATGTGAAGCCTCCACACTGTACCCCATGGTTGAACTAATGTACACAGCTATGATTCAATTAAAAAAAAAAAAAAAGAATGGCAACTGGGTAAATAATTTCTACTTTTTAATGTTGATTAGCAGTTGCCAACAGGATTCATTTGTTTACTCAAAACAGAAAACTGTTCCCAAGCCAGGAGGACTTGGAGAGAAAATGATTTTTATGACGAAAAGAAAGTATACAGCCCTGGAAACAAGGTTTGTTACAGATGTGATGACTGCCTCTTGGCCACAATATACTTAGTGGACACTCGCAGGATGAGGGCTTCCTTTTAATAAGGTTGTTTCTCTTTAACAAAACCATATCAAATGAAGATAGAAAAAAATGGTGCTTGTGTCATCACTGTGGCCATTGGCTACAGCACAAAGTAGACTGGCTGGTATCAGGGAGCACCTAACTACAGCCCTAGACAGCATAACTTTGGCATCAGCCAAACTGTGGACTCCTGAGCTGCCTCTAAAGTTATGAGAAAAGTAGCCTACCTACTTCTTCTCCATGGAAAGTCCATGACTCTCTGAAGCATGGCAACTGTCTCAACCATCCCTGGACAAAGATGGGTTGGTCCACCAGGAAAGGGCCTTCTAAAAGGCAAATCCCAAGAGCTGCAGCTGAGAATTTAGATGTGAAGCTCTGCAAGACAGAAGGAAGACAATCTGTCCAAAATAAATCCAGTTTAGAGTTCATAGGAAATCACTTTTTAAAGTAGAGTCAGGATCCCTTTCTAAACAATTTCAAGAAATGCAGAGAAGAAAGTAATTTAGACACTCCTCCCAACTACCACAAAAGGAGATTGAGGGCCGCCTTCACTCTGTAATAAAGCTCCACTGTTTTCTCATGATTTTGCTTTATGGGATTTAAATTAAAGGGAAGCTACTCTATGGTGAGGCAGATCTTTGTTTTCAAGCATTTAAATAGCACTTCTATTGGTGTACTCCCTTGTGGGAATGAGCTTGTTGTGAGATGATTTTTTAAATTGAAAATATTTCAAATCATTATGAAAAAGAAACTACAAAGCAAGAAGTCCTAGTGCAGTCTCCTAAGACACGCAATAAATGTCTTAAATTGATTTCTCTTTTATGCACCCAGCACATAGTAAATAAGGACTATCCTTAGTAAAAGAGAAAATGATCACTCAAATTCTCTTGCAGCTGTTTAGAAGGAATTGGTTAGCCTGTCCCCAAATCCTGAAGGCCTAGTTGGCCCAATTGTTCTACTGAATCTGGAATGGAGAAACTTTAATTCAAAAGTTCCCTTCTATTGTGGGCACTGTAACCTGGTACTTTTAAAGTTATTTCATTAAGTTTACTCCATAATTATAATTGAAAAAAAATACAGGGTTCATTTTTTAACCAATTATTACAAAATTCCTCACACCAAAAGCTGTTATTAAAAAAGAAAAAGTAGCCTTTCAGCAAAAAACTAAGTTTGGAAAGCATCATAATCATATAGAACAGTCATAGGATTGTGAAATTTACTTTATTATAGAAAAGACAATTGAGACTGAATCTTTTAAGAAATACCTCTGGGTAGCTCTATTCTTATTTCCATGGAAGTTCATAAGGACATTGATAATATCAGAGCCACTATTTGAGAAATGTGTGGCTCTTTTTTCTTCTTGCTCATTTTTGTAATAAAAAGTGTGTAAAATGCAAAAAATAATCAATTTTATTAGTCCATTTTTTAAATGTTTAAAAACATAATTATCACTAGAATTATGATTTTTTAAATTTTTAAAAACATAATATCATTATCATCCAAAATTGTATGTACTCTTTAGAGTAAAATTTAGTCCAAATGAAAGTGATAGTTTCCTATAAACACAAGAGGTAAGACCTTAGAACAAAGCTCAAGGAAAACCTTCTTAAAAATGTAAATTTAAAGTAAGATTCAAATGACAAGATGTTATCTATGAGAACTGGGAATCAAAATGTTCCAGGCAAAGGGAATAACATGGTTCAGTGTCCAGAAGTGATACTTAGCAGAGTATTAGGAGTTTTGAAGCTACAGACTTCAGGGAGAATAGCAAAGAATATGAACTTTATCCCAAGAGCAACCACTAAGAGGTATTAACATGCAATTTGGCAAGATCAAATTTACATTTATTAAGACAATTTCCCAGAGGATGAATTGTTGTAGAACAACAATGCAAAGCATTTGACTCAAAGTATAGATTAATGTGAAAGAAAAGTTACAAAAATGTGATTAGGATTCAGATACTTCCGGCTTTACTATCATACTCAGAAACTGAATTCTTTCTGTCAGGAGAAAAAGCAGTGAAAGATTTAAAGCACAAAGAAACATGCTTGTGGTATTGTTAGTGTTTTATTGCTGCTGTAGTTGCTAAGATCAATCTGGCAGTGACTAAATTATTTTCCAATTACCTTTTGCAACACAAGCAATCAGTTAGTATAGCTTAAAATTAATATTCATTTATTAAGTACATCTGTTAGTCAGTAATTAGAGCAAAGTTCATCTGGAAGATTCTACTTTTTATTTTTTATTTTTTGAGACAGAGTCTCACTCGGTCACCCTGAGTAGAGAGCATGGGATCATCATAGCTCACAGCAACCTTAAACTCTTGGGCTCAAAGTGATCCTCTTACTTCAGCCAACCAAGAATCTGGGACTACAGGCCCCTACCGTGATGCCTAATTAGTTTTTCTATTTATAGTAGAGATAGGGTATCACTCTTGCTCAGGCTGGTTTCAAACTTCTGATCTCAGCAATCTAGAGCCTCAGCCTCCCAGACTGCTAGGAATACAGGTGTGAGCCACCACACCCCGCCAGTTGGGGAATTCTACTGCCTCCTGTGATATCAAATGGGATCACTTGATGATATTGACTCGGTGACTAGTCTGGTCTGAAGGACCCAAAAAGGCTTCATCCACATGTTTGGTGTCTTAGTCAGGTAGGCTAAAGGGTTAATTGAGCTGTGCCACTGTCTCTCTCTACATGGTTTCAGGACTTCTCCACATGATCTCACTAGCAGAGCTTTCAGACTTCTCACATGGTGACTCAGGCCTTCAATAAATAGTAAATGTACTGTTTTCATTTTGACCATTTCTGTCCAAGCTAAGATAATTCCCTTATAACAATGGTTCTCAACCTTCCTAATGCTGCAACATTTTAACACAGTTTTTCATGTTGTGGTGACTCCCAACCATAAAATTAAACCTTTGTGGGATACTTATACATCAAATTATATTCTACTCAACAACTTCCTTCAAAATAAGTCTTTCTGTAACAAGGTCTTCTTGAGGGCCTCTGGAGACAATGGCTCTAAATTTCTTAGATGCCCATAAAAATTAATATTTTTTGCCTAATCAAAAAATGTTAATGGCACATCCTCAAGATCTTTAGATGGCCTTTTGTCTACATAAGAGAGTGCTGAAGTTGGGCTAGGTGCAGTGGCTCACACCTATAATCCTAGTACTCTTGGAGGCCAAGGCAGGTAGATTGCTTGAGCTCCTGAGTTCAAGACCAGCCTGAGCAAAAGCGAGACCCCCGTCTCTACTAAAAATAAAATTATCTGAGTGTGGTGGTGCATGCCTGAAGTCCCAGCCTCCTGGGCAACTGAGGCAAGAGGACCACTTGAGCCCAAAGAGTTTGAGGTTGCTATGAGCTATATGATGTCACTGCTCTCTACCAAGGGCAACGAAGTGAAACTCTGTCCCTCTCCCCAAAAAAGAAAGTGCTGAAGTAAACCTGTGGTGCCTAAAGTGTACCAAGGGTTATTGTGTTTATTTTATAACTGACATCTACATCAGCAGTCCCCAATCTTTTTAGCACTAGAGACCGTTTTCATGGAAGACAATTTTTCAATGGACAGGAGATGCGGGGGCATTAGATTCCCATCAGGGAACACAACCTAGATCCCTCATGTGTGTAGTTTACAGTAGGGTTCATTTTCCTGTGACAATCTAATGCCATTGCTGATGTGACAGGAGGCAGAGCTCAGGTGGTGATGTGAGTTACGGGGAGGAGTAGACAACGCAGACAAAATTTGCTCCCTCACCCACCACTCATCTCCTATTGTGTGGCTCTGTTCCTAACAGGCCATGGACCAGTTCTGAGGGTTGGAACCCCAGATCTACATTGTATTTCTAAGTGCCAGGTGCTGTTCTAAAATAGAACTAAATTAGTTCTTATTATAATCGTCAGTACTATTATTTTTCCCAGTTTACAGGTGAAGAAGCTGGAGCTTTGCTGACCTGTGGAAAGTTGCAGTGGTGGTAAGTGGCATAGTTGGATTCACACCCAGACTCTCTGGTTCCAGAATTTATGATCTTAATTATTATTCTATAGTGATTCATGAAGGAACCTTATTGCTGGAGCATGTCACGACATGAAAAGATGTTAACGATATATTAAGTGAATAGGGCAGGTTATAAAATAGTACTTTTCTAGTTTAGAATGACATACATCAAAACGTTAAGTGTTGATGTCTAAGTGTTGGGGTTATGGGTGATTATCAGTTTTTCCTTTTTTTCTTTTTGGTATTATTGACTACTTTTTAAATAATATGTGAAACCTTTACAATTAGATTAAACAATAAGGCTATTTCCATTTTTATTTTTGTTTATTTATTTTTTTGAGACAGAGTCTTACTTTGTCACAAAGTAAGGACTGTGGCATCATAGCTTACAATAATTTTACACTTTTGGGCTCCAGCCATTCTCTTGCCTCAGTCTTTTTTAAAGATAGGGTCTTGCTGAGGCTGGTCTTGAACTCTTGAGCTCAAGCAATCCACCTGCTTTGGCTGCCCAAGGTATTTTCATTTTTTAAAATAATTTAAGAATTAGTTTTTTTTGGTGATCTGGGATGAAAGATGACGGTCTGTGCTAAGTCACTAGCTGTGGGGAGGGAAAGGAGGGGATGCACTTAAAAGAAATTAAGGAGGTAGAATTTCTAGGAGTTAACTTATTGGATTAAGAGAGGCTCGAGGGCTGAAAGGGGCAAAAAGTATTCTGGATAAGCGAAGAGGTAGTTAGCAAGGATTTCTTATCTGGGAGCTTGAACAATAGGGAATTGGTGATAGTCATATAGCTTGGACTCTATTTCACCTCTTATTGTCTTCTTAAAGACATTTCATATCAATGATTCCACTATAATTGCTATTAGTAAAGTCATCAATAACCTCCCAATCACTGATTTCAATACAGTTTCAGTCCACACCTTACTTAATAGTCATTGACACTGTTTGTCATCCCCTGCTTTTGTAAAGCTGCTCCTCCTTGGGTCATCTCCCACCACCCTGACAACTATTCCCTGTCTTTTCACCATAACTGCTGCTGTCGCTGGAGCTACTCCAGTAGAGACACATGTCCTAATCAACAGATCTATTCACACATCTTCTTACCTCAGTGATCCTCTTTATCTGTTGCTCCAAGGTTTGTGTTGAATCACTCGCTAGAAAGCCCTCATTGAAGGCTCTACTGGCATCTAAAAGCTCTTGCAGTTCCTTAAGCCAGTAAATGGCATAATCATTCATTAAGTCTAGAAATCTGGGAGTCTCCCTATACTGTTTCTTCTCCTTCACTACCACCATATCATCCTAGTCAGTTATTAAATCCCCTGAATTCTACCTCCTGGCTCTATCATCCTCACGGATTCTTGCCCCTCAAGTTCACCTGCCATTTCATTTCTTCCTCTTTGACCTGAATCACTGCACTGTTCTTCACTCAGCCTGCTCTCTGCTGATATACTGACAGAGCTATGTTAGGATAGCATCCTGACCCACAGATTTAAATACAGGTTTCCACCACCAGCCTGGGGAAGAGTCAGTGCCTTTTTTTCTCTCTGCACCACTAGCAGTTAGCACAGTGCCTAGCACCTGGTGGAAGTTTACTGACTAAATGAGTGAATGAATAGAGGTTGAGATTATTTCTGTAATCAGCATTGGAAGTCAGGGGCTCCATGTCTGAATTTTAGTCACAGCCAATGTTGTATAAAGACAATGTAGTGTCTATTGCATATTCCATTCTTCTGCTGCCCCCCACCAGCTAAATACTAAGTGATTAACAGAAAAACTTCCATTGTATAGTGTAATTATCACAGCAAATGTGATACTGTGAGCACAAAATCCACAGTATTTGTAGGATATAAAATATACATTCAAGGTGAGCATTTTTACTTATATATGATAATTTTAAAAAATGCCTGTCCTATTGCCTTAAAAAGTAGCCATTTTCTTATGACCAAAAAAGATTGGAAATTTTAGTGTGAAAAAAATTATCTTGAAATTAAAAGCAAGGAAAAACAAATCAGTACAAGGGAATCAACCTGCCATTATAGAAGTAATGGGTAAATGGACATTGTAGTCATGAAACAGGCAAGACTACAAGGGCTGGCCTCTAAGGTGGGACTCTCTGATTGCACTCACTGAACTACACCTGACAAAGACAGAATTCCACCTTGCACCCCTTTTTCTTTTCCTTGGCTGTTGCATATACAGCATATTTTCAGTGCATCTACCTTTTAAATGTGCACCCTTGGATCTTATTATTCCCTATTTTTCCCTTTGTTATGACTGCATTATCTATTTAATCTTACTGCATTGTGTGGATGTCTCACCTCAAGTCCTTTCAGAATTGAATCTGTATACAAACAAACCAATAAAATAGAACTAATTCCAGACATATATTTATTATGATGCTTAGAAACAAAAGCTATTGAGATAGAAAATCGCATTCTTGTGTATTTTCTTTCTTTTGCAATTACTACAGTTAAAAACAGTCATCTCCATACTAAAATACAGAGCATAGCCCTGTGAGTGCTATCCTAAGAAATACAGTATTGAGCTTTAAGTTTATGGGCTTGTGCTCTGCCTATGCAGTCTGGGCTAGGATGGATTTGGAATCTTCCTTTCCCTTTCCTCCTTTTCTCTACCCTTCCCCTCCCCTTCCCGCTCCTCCCCTCTTCTTTTCTTTCCTTCTCTTCTTTGAGGCACCCTGAATAGAGTGCAGTGATGTCATCCTAGCTCACTGCAAGATCAGTTTCCTGTGCTCAAGCCATCTTCCTGCCTCAACATTCTGAGTAGCTGAGACTACAGGTGTGCACCACCACATGTGGCTAATTTTTCTTTTCCTTTTTTTTTTTTTTTAATAGAAGGAGTCTCACTCACGCTCAAGCTGTGGATTTGGAATTTGATACCCAAATTTAAGTAGTGGTCAGAGGGGAAACTTGTCCAAAAACAAAGACAAGAAATGAGGAAAATATAATGCCCTTGACTTTCTTAACTGGCTTTGCATAAGGAGTAGAGAAATGCCAGTCACTCAGAAAAGGGGTTGAAGGCTTTTATTACAGTTGCCTTTCTGCCATCAGAGGCTAGGTATCCTCAGCAGTCACAGAGGCTGGGCAAAGAAGCTCTTCTCCCTACATAGGCCACACCCCATCATGGGGAAGCCTTGCTCAGGGCCCCTCCTCAAGTGCTTCCCTGGTGCACTCATCTCAGTGCCTTTACCCCTGCAGTTACCACAAAGTGTTTGTGGGCCTCCTACCTACAAACTGCTTCTAAGTTCAAGAGTTTTTTACTACATTCTTTATAGCTCAAGGCCAGTGTAGTAGCCAGCACTTAGTTGGAGCTCAGTAAGAACATGGTGAATAAATTGAAATCAACTGTCACTTATCTTTTGAGGCCTCAATTTTATTTGTACATAAAGGAATTAACTTGAATGATCCCAAATTTCTTTCCTAATTGTATACTCCTTGATTTTTCCACACGAGATACCTAACACCTCCTTAGACTTAAAATAAGCCACACTTATAGAATTTTCTTAAAGAGAGAAGCCAAATGACTTTTTATTAGAGTGCCACAATGTCTAATAAGTCATTAAGTGGCCTTGATCTGAAAGAGAGCACCTGGGAAGAATAAGAAAGTGGACACAATTCTTTTTTATTCATTTATAAATAAATTTATATTTATTTATTTATAAATGTAATATTTATAAATATTTATTTATTTATAAACAAGTCTGACAAAGTCTCTCTATGTCACCCTTGGTAGGGTGCTGCGGCATCCCAGTTCTCAGTAACCTCAAACTCTTGTGCTTAAGCAATTCTCTTGCCTCAGCCTCCCGAGTAGCTGGGACTATAGGCACCTACCTCAACACCTGTCTATTTTTTTGTTGTAGTTGTCATTGTTGTTTGGCAGGCCTGGGCTGGGTTTGAACCCACCATCTCTGGTGTATGTGGTGCCTAGCCACTGGACTACAGGTGCCGAGTCTGGACATAGTTCTTTAGAGTCCCAGGATAGACAATGCTGTCCCAATGTCCTTGTATTTCATTATGCCCTTGAACAAATAGTAATAGGAGGAGAAATATAAACAAGAAGGCTAGTGTCTTAAAAGGAATATGGTAGACAAAGGATATTGAAGACAAAGGATAACAAGCAAATAGATGGAAGAGTAGGTCTAAGAGAACAGAACTCTAGTCAAGGACATTGCTCTGAAAATGGACAGAGACTTTAAGCCGTTTTTGATCTACACTTTTACTTAGAAAGCAAATTCTGAAAACATCTGAGGCTTTTTGCCTTCTTGTCACTAATACTTTATTGGAGCTGCTTCAAAATGAGAGTTTTAACAGAAGCACTTTAAAAAAGATTGAGACAAAAATGTAATAATTGCGCACTCAGGCTTGTAATTTCAGAAATTCATGATGTTCAGGGCTGCAAACATGCTACTTCAAATTTGGATTCCTTTTCACTCTTCACGAAAGACGAGTCTAGTCAGATTGAAGCTGATCACTATTTTTGAGTCATACCAATAAATGGTTGGAGTCCATTGTCAGAGTGGAAAAACTGTATTTTTTCCATAATTCAAAAATAATTGAAGGAATGTAGCTTGCCAATTTTGAAATAATGAATTTTTTTTAGATAATGGTTAAGTTCAATCCAATCTTAGAAAATTCCAGCCCCGAAGTATTTTTCTTTTTTTGAGAAACTAAAGAGAAAGGAATCGATGAGCAAAAATGGCGTGTTTGAGCAAAAACCATCGCTTTTAGCTGTTATTTGTCACATTCCCTAAAAGAATATAGAATACATTTTAAAATGATATCTCTGTTGACAAAAGTCAAGAGAAAAATGTACTCTCCTGAGTCAAAAGGAGTCACCACTGAATTGTATTCTGTCTAATTGCTCAGGGTGGATGAGAAGTACTTGAGGAAGAGAGGAGGGGAGCTGACGGCACATTATTTTCGTATATTTTACAAGTGTTTCTTACCAGCCTAAAGCATAATGCAGGCTCTTACTTTGTCTCCTCTTGAGGAAAAGAAGGGACAGGGAATGTTAAAAAAAGAAAGAAAGAAAGATCATCTGGATGGTAAATAGAAGAGGCTCTTGTGCAGCCTTGCCCCCCTGTCATTGTCTTCATTGTATATGGTGTCAGAACCATCACATTAGGTTGCCACCACAGGGTGCATGCAAATGGGAGAGAGAGGGAGGCAGACAGTCTGTGCAGCCACCACCTGCACATTTCAGATTGTTGGCAGGTACATTGCAGTGGACTAAAACAGAATAATTACTGGAGATAGATTTGGCAAGTACACTGTATGGGACAGGCATTCAATTCCACATGAGTATGATAGGTGGACTATAAAAAAAAAATGGTGAGAAGGGAGGGGAAAAATATTCCCCATTAAACATCAGACAGCTGGCTATTCTGATCTTCCATTTTGTTTTCTATGAAATAAGAAAGGCTAATCTATGAAGTCAGATGCTAGCAGATTTTGGACCATAGATTTAAGCAGGAGATGAAAAGAGCAAAATCTGGGTCTTAAGAGGGCCCCCTGAATGCTACATGGAAAGTACCCTCAAGGACCAGGGAGATATAGCATAGACTATGCTTTGTAAATATTGGAGTGTTTGTTTTATCTATCGTAATACTGCACTTCTGGGCCAGTCTCTGTCCTAAGCACTTTACATTTACTAACTCAGTTAAGTCTCAGAGTGACCTAATCATTGTTCTTTTCCTCATGGCTGTTTTACATGTAGATGAGAAAACAAAGTCATAGAGAATTAAATGACTTGCCAAGTACCTTTTATCTCTTAAATGGCAGTGTGGAGACTTCAGTCCAGGTGACCTATCCCCCAAGTGCAAACTCAAAACTACTACATTTAGCTGTCTCCCAGTGGGAATGTACTCATCTGGACGTTTAAAATGAGATGTTGGCAGAGATTTACCTAGAACAACAAAAAATGACTATTTTATGCAAGTTATCTGAACTATTCAAAATGAACAACATTATCACACTGAATGTACAGTTATTTGCATGAAAGTTTATTCTTTCTATGTAAATCTCTGACAAGATCTCATTTATCAGACTTTTGTCAATGAAATGCTTAAAGCATGTTATGAGTCCTTTAAAATGCTGAAAATATGTACATATGTATTTTATATATTTTTCCCAAATTGCACTTGTGTGTTGCAATAGGGGGATCAGCCTGAAGATCACAGTCTACTTGGGCCAATCACAAGACTATTGGCATCTGCTTAATTTCTATCATTTGAGCCATTTATCCGAACAGCAGCACTTTAATGTTGCCCACCCAGAGTTCACCATACCCTAGCTTCCTAACAAGACCCTCTCTTTTCCTATATATCTGGCCCAAATTAGTGCTTGATATTTCTGTAGTGATCATTATTAAACTATGAGTAGTTATTAAGCCACCCTATTTAGAAATGAGGAAAGAAGTTATACACCTTTTATTTCAAAGTTCCTTCTCCATTCCCTACCCCACCTTCCTGCCACAGGAGGTCAGGTAAACACCCAGTCCCAATGGCCCCTGCAGCCATCTTGCCTCATCTACAAGGGAAAACAACTTAGTTGGATGCTTGACAACTGCAAAAGTGAGAAGGGAAAAGAACTAGAGTCTTGGTGACATCATTGGGCAGATAATTACATTGTGCCTAGAGCTTACTTAACTTTTTAATTTCCCAACATACAAGGCAAATTTATGTATTGTTTGCCTGTTACTTGCAGCCCAATGCATTCTAACTGATATAAGCCCTCAGACCGGCTTGGCGCCTGTGGCTCAATGGGCTAGGGCGCCAGCCACGTACACCTGAGCTGGCGGGTTCGAATCCAGCCCCAGGACCCGCCAAACAACAATGACGGCTGCAACCAAAAAATGGCCGGACATTGTGGCGGGCACCTGTGGTCCCAGCTACTTGGGAGGCAGAGGCAGGAGACTCACTTGAGCCCAGGAATTGGAGGTTGCTGTGAGCTGTGATGCCATAGCACTCTATCCAGGGTAACAGCTTGGGGGGAAAAATATTTATATGTATATGTATACTAGCCATGAATGGATCAACAAACTTTGGTGTGTATACACCACAGAATACTGTTCAGCCATTAAAAAAGATGAAGAGTTTACATCTTATACATTTACCTGGATAGAGTTGAAATACATTCTTCTTAATAAAGTATTGCAAGAATGGAAAAATAAATATCCAATGTACTCCATACAAATTTGAAACCAATATATAAACAATTACATGCTCATATGAACAGTAAAACACAAATATAGTTTAGTATAAATGTAGAAGGAGGCTGAAGGGGGGGGAAGGGGGAAGGGGCAGATGCTTGGCAGAAGAAGGGAAGTCATGAGGTGGGATTTCACCTAATATGCAGATTGTAAGGGTGTATGTACAACCTGCCCCCTGGGTGAGGGGCTCTTTTACAAATGGAACTTTACCCTGGAAGTGAGAACAATGTAATTTAAAAATTTGTACCCTCACATTAATTAGAAATAAAAAACAAATTTTAAAAAGCATACTAGGCTCAACGCCTGTGGCTCAACGGGCTAAGGTGCCAGCCATGTAAATCTGAGCTGGGGGGTTCGAACCCAGCCTGGGCCCGCCAAACAATGACGGCTGCAACCAAAAAATTGCCAGGTGTTGTGGCAGGCACCTGTAGTCCCAGCTACTTGGGAGGTGGAGGCAGGAGACTCGCTTGAGCCCAGGAACTGGAGGTTGCTGTGAGCTGTGATGACACAGCACTCTACCCAGGGTGACAGCTTGAGGCTCTGTCTCAAAAAAATAAAATAAAAATAAATAAATAAAAAAGCATACTAACCTTTATAATCTAAATTTAATTTAAAACATTGATATATAATATAATCAAAGAACAAAGTGGGAAGAAATTTTTTTTTTTTTTAATGTATTGTTGGGGATTCATTGAGGGTACAAGAAACCAGGTCACACTGTTTACATTTGTTAGGTAAAGACCTTCTTACAGTCATGTCTTGCCCCCAAAAGGTGTGGCACACACCAAGCCCTACCCAAAGTAGGAAGCAACTTTAACTGCTAATAATAATTACCTTCTAGGAGGGAAGTATTATGCATGTTTTTTTCTCATTCTTTATAAATGTTTGATATTATTTAAATTTTTACTATAATCATATATAAAATAACCACATAAATTATTTGAAAAAAGAAATCAAACACCTTGACCACATCCTCAAAACAATAAACACTGAGGTATCACAAAGAAAAATGTGTTTTTAAATAAGAAAATAATAATTAGTAAACAATATATTATATGAGAGAATAAAAAATATTAGCACAAATAAAGAAACAGAATTTAATAGAATTTAAAGGAATATACACCAAACTTCTCAATGGAGGTAAAACTACAAGCACTAACCAATGGAACTTTTTTTTTAAGAGACAGAGTCTCACTTTGTGGCCCTTGGTAGAGTGCTGTAACATCACAGCTCACAACAACCTCCAGCTCTTGGGCTTAGGCGATTCTCTTGCCTCAGCTTCCTGAGTAGCTGGGACTACAGGCTCCTGCCACAACTCCTGGCTATTTTTTTGTTGTTATTGCTGTTTGGCAGGGCCGGGTTCGAACTCAGTATATGGGGCTGGCACCCTACTCAATGAGCCATAGGTGCCGCCCAACAATGGAACTTTTTATAATAATGAAAATTTTACCTCTGCAAATAGCTTATAATGATAGATATTCTTACTAATATTTGCTTTTTGTTTTTTTGAGACAGAGCCTCAAGCTGTCACCCTGGATAGAGTGCCGTAGCATCACAGCTCACAGCAACCTCCAATTCCTGGGCTCAAGCGAGTCTCTTGCCTCTGCCTCCCAAGTAGCTGGGACTATAGGCGCCCACCACAATGCCCGGCCATTTTTTGGTTGTAGCCGTCATTGTTGTTTGGCGGCCTGGGCTAGATTTGAACCCACAAGCTCAGGTGTACGTGGCTGGTGCCTTAGCCCATTGAGCCACAGGCGCCAAGCCCTAATATTTGAATGAAAAATTACAACTGCAAGGAACCATTAGCCCAAGAGTTCAATTAAAACTGCCATGACAAAAATTAGTAGTTACTGGTTTTAAGTACACATTATGTCAAAGTTAATACTACTTAATATAATACCTTATTATGATGCTACAGTTAAATTAAACTGGATTCACAATGTCATAAAACAAGCACGGATGCAACAGTTGTATATGCTATAATTCTTGAAAAATTAAGTTTCATTTCATTAAGTGACATGCTTCTAGGAGAAACATTTATTATTTTTAACCAAAACTTTTGTGCACAATATATGCTATTTCTTTATTAGGCACACTAGAAATTATTCTCAAGTCAGACAGAGATCTGAACTATCCTGTGGTCAGTCTAGTCAAAAATCAATATTAAATTCTCCCACCACTGGTCATCCTGCAAACAGGATTTTATAATAATATGAGAGATCAATATATTTTTAGTATTAATGATTAGGTGGAGTCAATATTTAGCTCTCCATGAATTTTAAAATACACTTGATGACTCTGAATAACTAAGTCAACATCCTAATGCAGTTTAGCACCAAAGGAAAACCAATGGAAAAAATCCAAAGGTGAGTAGAGCAAAATGTCATATAGAGGAAGTGATTATAAGAACTACCCTAAGGGCTAGAAATTCTAAATTCTAATTGTAGATAAGCCAGTGATCCAAATAAGTAGTTTTAATCTCAAATTTCTCAACCGTAAGTTGGTAAGAATATTCAATCATAAAATGTTTGAAACAAAGAAGAATTAAAACTTAAAAATTTTAACCAGAGAAAAAGAATTCATTGTCCTAACCTGGTTCACACACAGATAAATCCCAATGGCCCTGAAATCAGTACTGGTAAGCATGGCAACTTAGAAAAACTTAAAGTATGTTTAGTAACTGAGAGTTGGTATATTAATAGCAAGGATGTAACCTTAGTTTAATCATAGCTGAGTGCATAAAGAGGTTTATGCTGTCAGTATTGTCCTAACAATAGGAAGTTAAATTTCAAAGAGGCTACTCCAGCCTTGCTTATGAAATGAAGTGTACAGATCAAGATCTAAAGATAACAGTTAACTATATAAAATGCAGTACAAAAAAAGTGGATTTTCTTCATAAAATACAAGTTGTTTAAATATACTATATTGGGTGGCACCCGTAGCTCAGTTGGCATGGCGCTGGTCAGTACACCTAGGATGGCGGGTTCAAAGCTGACCAGGGCCTACTAAGCAACAATGACAACTACAACCAAAAATAGCCAGACGTTGTGGTAGGCGCCTACAGTCCTAGCTACTTGGGAGGCTGAGGCAAGAGAATCGCTTAAGCCCAAGAGTTTTGGTTGCTGTGAGCTGTAATGCCACAGCACTCTACCCAAAGCAAGAGCTTGAGACTCTGTCTCAAAAAACTAAATAAAAATAAATTAAAATAAAATACACTGTATGTACAGTAAATAGCTAGCTCTAACTTTAATCATATTAGTACTTATTTCATTCACTCTGTACTTAAGCCTGTTTTATAGATATTAGACTTTTGATCTTTTTTTTTTTTTTGTAGAGACAGAATCTCACTTTATTGCCCTTGGTAGAGTGCCGTGGCATCGCACAGCTCACAGCAACCTCCAACTCCTGGGCTTAGGCAATTCTCTTGCCTCAGCCTCCTGAGTAGCTAGGACTACAGGCACCCGCCACAACGCAGGGCTATTTTCTGTTTTGCAGTTCAGCCAAGGCTGGGGTCTAAACTCACCACCTTTGGTATATGGGGCCGGCGCCCTACTTGATGAGCCACAGCTGCCTTGATCTTTTATTATTTTAACAAAATAGCATTACTAATATTCTTCACCTGATAGTTTAAAACTAAATTGAAATTATTTCTCCAGTTTTGGGGGGGTTTTTTTGAAGATTTTGGCCGGGGCTGGGTTTGAACCTGCCACCTCCGGCATATGGGGCCAGTGTACCACTCCTTGGAGCCACAGGCACAGCCCTATTTCTCCAGTTTTTAAAAATTACCACATTAGGTGAAGTTAATGACATAAAAATGGATGAAACTGGTTAAGAGCAAGATCTGGGATTTATTATACAAAAAAGTTTGAAGGGAGAAAAAAACAGAGCCAGGTTTCCATCTCTAGAAATACAACAGATTACCCAAACAACCCATCTACTAAAAACTGAAAATGCTGAATTAAAAGCAGCAATTCATCCTCACTACTCAGGAGGCTAAAGCAGGAGGATCACTTGAGCACAAGTGTTTAATACCAAACTGCAAACAGTGAGATCCCACCACCCACCAAAAATTAAGAGAACACAAGCAACAATTTAGGTATTTTTCTGTTCTAAACTTTTTTTTTGGAGACACGGTCTCAATCCACTATCCAGGCTAGAGTGCTAGGGCATCAGCCTATCTTATAAGCAACCTCAACCTTCTGGTTCAAGCAATCTTCCTGCCTCAGCCTCCTCAGTAACTGGAACTATAGGTGCAAGTGCCACCATGCCCAGCTAATTTTTCTATGTTTAGTAGAAACAGGATCTTACTCTTGTTCAGGCTGGTCCCTAATTCCTGTGCTAAAGAAATCCTCCTGGTTGGGCCTCCCAGAGTACTAGAATTATAGGTGTGAGTCACTGTGGCCCAGTCAATTAAGTTTTTTTTTAATTTTTTTTTTTGAGTCAGAGCCTCAAGCTGTCGCCCTAGGTAGAGTGCTGCAGTATCACAGCTCACAGCAACCTCCAACTCCTGGGCTCAAGCGAGTCTCCTGCCTCCACCTCCCAAGCAGCTGGGACTATACAATGCCCAGCTATTTTTTGGTTGTAGTTGTCATTGTTGCTTGGTGGGCCAGGCTGGATTCAAACCTGCCAGCTCAGGTGTATGTGGCTAGCGCCCTAGCCGCTTGAGCCACAGGCGGCGAGCCCAATTCTAAAAGTTTTAATTGATTCTTTCTGATGTCATCACTTCAATATTTTCACATTTGTCTTTAAATTCTTAAACTTACTTATAACTGTTTTCAAGTCCTTCTATAGTATCCCATCCCCATCACCTCAGTATCCTAGGTCTATTTCTTTCTTTCTTTTTTTTTTTTTTTGAGACAAAGTCTCATGTGTCTTTAGTGATGTCATCAGAGCTCACTGAAACCTCCAGTTCCTGGCCTCAAGCAATTCTTCTGCCTCAGCCTCCTGAGTAGCTTGGACTAGACGTGTGCCCTAGAAAAATAGAAAAAACATGCCCAGCTGATTTTTCTATTTTTGTAGAGATGGGATCTTGCTCTTGCTTAGGCTAGACTCAAACTTCTGACCTCAAGCAATCCTCCCTCCCCAAACTCCAAGAAAGCAAGGATTAAAAGTGTGAGCCTACCAAGCCAGGTCCATTTCTAATGATTGAGTTTTCTTCTAGTTATGGGTTTCATTTTCTTACTCACTTGCATATCAAATTAACACAAAATTCAGGATAATGGTGACCTAGAGTAACCAGAAAAAGGAAAGGGCATACAAAGCCTTTTAAGGTACTAGTAATGTTCTATTTCTTGAGTGATGGGTATGTAGTCATTTACTTTTGGTCTCTAAATAATACATAACTCTTTATATGTAATGTAGTTCTTGAAAAATATTATACAAATTAAACTGAATGCTTTCAAAAGATCAAGTAAGAAAACTTAAAACAAGGGAGGGGTCACCAAAAATACCAAAGTAGAAAACTCCAAGGCTCCATATCCTCCAAAAAAAAAGCCAGGTCTCCGCCCCTGTGGCTCAATGGGCTAAGGCACCAGCCACATACACCTGAGCTGGCGGGTCCGAATCCAGCCTGGGCCCACCAAACAACAAAGACGGCTGCAACTAAAAAATGGCCAGGCATTGTGGCGGGCACCTGTAGTCCCAGCTACGTGGAAGGCGGAGGCAAGAGACTCACTTGAGCCCAGGAACTGGAGGTTGCTGTGAGCTGTGATGCCACAGCACTCTATCCAGGGTGACAGCTTGAGGCTCAGTCTCAAAAAAAAAAAAAAAAGCCAGAATCAGCTTCTATAGAACTCTGGAATTTAGTCAGACAATTATAAAAATAAGTGGAAGACTTATCAAAGAAAGTCGCTGGGCTTGGTGCCTGTAGCTCAGCGGCTACGGTGCCCACTACATATACTAAGGCTCTCCGGTTCGAACCTGGCCCAGCCTGCCAAACAACGATAACTACAACCAAAAAATAGCCAGTGTTGTGCCGGGCGCCTGTAGTCCCCTACTTAGGAGGCTGAGGCAAAAGAATCACTTAAGCCCAAGAATTTGAAGTTGCTGTGAGCTGTGATGCTGCCCCTCTCTACCCAGGGCAACACAGTGGGACTCTGTCACAAAAAAAAAAAACCAAAAACAAAAAGCTGCTGCTGCACTGACTTAAAAAGGTAGTGTAAGGGGCAGCACCTGTGGCTCACGGAGTAGGGCACCAGCCCCATATATCGAGGGTGGCGGGTCCAACCCCGGCCTCAGCAAAACTGCAAAAAGAAAAATAGCCAGGTGTGGCTATTTCAGCCTATAGTCCCAGCTACTTAGGAGGCTGAGGCAAAAGAATAGCCTGGGCCCGTTAGTTGGAGGTTATTGTGAGCTGTGTGAAGTCACAGCACTCCACTGAAGGTGACAGAGTGAGACTCTGTCTCTACAAAAAAAAAAAGGAATATGGGGGTGGGGCCTGTGGCTCAAAGGAGTAGGGTGCCAGCCCCATATGCCACAGATGGTGGGTTCAAACCCAACCCCAGCCAAAAACTGCAAAAAAAAAAAAAAGGCAGTGTAGGGATGTTGGGGTCCTTTTTTTTTTTTTTTGAGACAGAGTCTCACTTTATCGCCTTTGGTAGAGTGCTGTGGTGTCATAGCTCACAGCAACTTCCAACTCTTGGGTTCAAGCGATTCTCTTGCCTCAGCCTCCCAAATACCTGGGACTAAAGGCACCCACCACAACACTCGGCTCTTTTTAGAGATGGGGGTCTCGCTCTTGCTCAGGCTGGTCTCGAACATGTGAGCACAGGCAATCTACCCACCTTGGCCTCCCAGAGTTCTAGGATTATAGGTGTGAGCCACCATGCCTAATGGTAGTGAAGGGTTGTTAACTGCCTGCCTACCATCCCCCACTACCCAGTTCAACAGCAGCCATGAAGATCACACCTGGTGAAGGTGTGAAGGATGATCATACCGCACACAGAGCAAATCTCAGTTTAAAAAACTGTACATAGTTCAGTGTTTTTCAACCCTTCTTGTCTCCTGGCACACTTGAACTTCAGTGACCACACATGACAAAGATTACAGATTCTACAGAAATAGTTTATTTTTATTTATTTATTTATTTTTGAGGCAAAGTCTCAAGCTGTCACCCTGGATAGAGTGCTGTAACATCACAGCTCACAGCAACCTCCAATTCCTGGGCTCACGCGAGTCTCCTGCCTCCGCCTCCCAAGTAGCTGGGACTACAGGCACTAGCTACAACACCTGGCCATTTTTTGGTTGCAGCCGTCTTTGTTGTTTGGTGGGCCCGGGCTGGATTTGAACCTGCCAGCTCAGGTGTACATGGCTGGCGCCTTAGCCCGTTGAGCCACAGGCGCCGAGCCCAGAAATAGTTTTATAATCACATTAAACAAACAAAAAATAAGCAATAATAATACATGATAAGCATCAACAATAATCCCTGGAGAAAGAGAATTCTGATTTATAGAGTTGCCACATTATGATACTCAAAATGTCCATTTTTCAAACAAAAATTACTAGGCATATAAGGAACAAATTATGATCCATGCATAGGGAAAAAAAGAAAGGAATAGAAACTGTCCCTGAGAGCACCTAGGCAAGAACTTATGAGACACAGAATTTTTTTTTTTTTTGAGACATTGTCTCACTTTCTTACCCCCAGTAGAATGCTGTGATGTCACAGCTCCTAGTAACCTGAAAGGCTTGGGCTCAAGCAATCCTCTTCCCTCAGCCTCCCACATCTCTGAGAGTATCAGCACCTGCCACAACGCCTGACTATTTGTTTAGAGACGGGGAGATCTCACACTTGCTCAGGCTGGTCTTGAACTAGGGAGTTCAAGTTATCCACCTGCCTCTGCCTACCTAGAGTGCTAGGTTTATAGGAGTAAGCTACCACAATAGGTCCCAGACTTTTTTTTTTCTTGAGACAGAGTCTCAAGCTGTGGCCCTGGGTAGAGTGCTGTGGCACCATAGCTCACAGCAACCTCCAGCTCTTCATCTTAAGCAATTCTCTTGCCTCAGCCTCTCAAGAGGCTGGGACTACAGGCACCTGCCACAACACCCAGCTATTTTATTGTTGTAGTTATTGTTGTTTGGCAAGACCGGGCTGGATTCAAACACGCCAACTCCAGTGTATGTGGCTGGTGCCCTAGCCGCTGAGCTACAGGCAACTGAGCTGACTTTTTTTTTTTAAGATAATTATCTTAGGGTAGGACACCGTGGCTCATGCCTGTAATCCTAGCACTCATGGGAGGCCCAGGCAGGTGGATTGCTTGAGCTCAGGAATTCAAAACCTGCCTGAGCAAGAATTAGCCAGATGTCTCTAAAAACAGCCAGGTGTTGTGGCAGGCACTTCTACCCCCAGCTACTTGGGAGGCTAAGACAAGAGGATTGCTTGAGCCCAAGAGTTTGAGGTTGTTGTGAGCTATGATCCCACAGCACTCTACCAAAGGTGACAAAGTGAGACTCTGTCTAAAAATAAAAAAATACTCAACTAGCTGGCGTGGCTCCTGTGGCTCAATGGGCTAAGGCGCCAGCCACGTACAACTGAGCTGGCGGGTTCGATTCCAGCCAAACAACAATGACCGCTGCAACCAAAAAATGGCCGGGCGTTGTGGCGGGCACCTGTAGTCCCAGCTACTTTAGAGAAAGAGGCAGGAGACTCGCTCGAGCCCAGGAATTGGAGGTTGCTGTGAGCTGTGATTCTACAGCACTCTATCCAGGGTGACAGCTTGAGGCTCTGTCTCAAAAAAAAAAAGGTTATTTTTGGGCGGCGCCTATGGCTCATCGAGTAGGGTACCGGCCCCATATACCGAAGATGGCCGGTTCAAACCCAGCCTCGGCCAAACTGCAAAACAGAAAAATAGCCGGGCATTGTGGCGGGCGCCTGTAGTCCCAGCTACTTGGTATGCTGAGGCAAAAGAATCGCCTAAGCCCAGGGGTTGGAGGTTGCTGTGTGTTGTGTGATGCCACGGCACTCTACTGAGGGTGACAAAATGAGACTCTGTCTCTACAAAAAAAAAAAAAAAAAACTACTCAACAAGCTAATAGACAAACTGAAGAGAATTAAGAAAACAATGTTTCACCAGATAGAAAATATCCATAAAGAAATCACAATATAAAACGGAAGGAAACAGAAATTCTGGAGCTAAAAAGTATAAAACAAATAAAAAACTAACTAAAAGGGCCAGGCATGGTGGCTCACGCCTGTAATTCCAATACTCTGGGAAGCCAAGTGAGTAGTTTGTCTGAGCTCACAGGTTGGACATCGGCCTGAGCAAGAAGGAGACACCATATCTAAAAATAGCAGGGCGTTGTGGCGGGCAACTGTAGGCCCAGCTACTCCAGGGGCTGAGGCAAGAGAATTGCTTGAACCCATGAGCTTGCTGTGAGCTGTGACACCACTGCGCTCTACTGATGGTGACAAAGTAAAACAGTCTCAAAAAAAAAAATAACTAAAGAGGTTCAACAGCAGATTTGGGCAGGAAGAAAAATAAATCAGCACACCTGAACATACCAAGTAGATTACAGATTGAAGATCAGAAAAAGAATAAAGATGGCTCGGCGCCTGTGGCTCAACAGGCTAAGGTGCCAGCCACGTACACCTGAGCTGGAACCAGCCCAGGCCTACCAAACAACGACGGCTTCAACCAAAAAAATGGCCAGGCATTATGGCGGGCACCTGTAGTCCCAGCTACTTGGGAGGTGGAGGCAAGAGACTCTCTTGAGCCCAGGAATTAGAGGTTGCTGTCAGCTATGATGCCACAGCACTCTATACAGGGTGACAGCTTGAGGCTCTGCCTCAAAAAAAAAAAAAAAAGGGTGGCGCCTGTCACTCAAGGGAGTAGGGCGACGGCCCCATATGCCAGAAGTGGCGAGTTCGAACCCAGCCCTAGAAGGAAACTGCAAGAGGAAAATAATAATAATAATAATAAAGAAAAATGAACACAGCCAAAAGAACCTGTGAGATATCATCAACTGTCCCACCATACACATAATGGAAATTTCAGAGGAAGAAAGGGGTAGAAAGAATAATACAAGAAATAATCCTTCAGACTTCCTAAATTTGATGAAAAATATAAATTCACATATCTAAGCATCTCAAATAAATTTAACAGCATAAACTAAACAGTGTCAATACCAAGACACATTACAGACAAACTGATGAAACACAAGGTGAAAAAAATCTTGAAAGAAGCAAAAGAGAACAAGGGAACCTTCACAAGATTAGCAGTTAATTTCTCATCACTCATACAGGCCAGAGGCAGCAGGATGACATTTAAAATGCTGAAAGAAATGTTTAAGAGAAGTGACTGACTACACCAAGATGGTAAGATAGAAGGCAACCCGCTCAGATTATAACAAGAATTCTGCACTCATCTACAGTTCAAAGTCTCTCAGCAAAAGATCCAGAATTCAGGCAGCACCTGTGGCTCAGTGAGTAGGGTGCCCGGCCCAATATACTGAGGATAGTGGGTTTGAACCCAGTCCCAGCCAAACTGCAACAAAAAAAAGGTGGTCGTTGTGGCAGGCGCCTAAGTCCCAGGTACTTGGGAGGCTGAGGCAAGAGAATTGCTTGAGCCTAGGAGCTAGAGGTTGCTGTGAACTGGGATGCCACAGCACTCTACCCAGGGGTACAACTTGAGGCTCTGTCTCACAAAAAAAAAAAAAAAAAAAAAAAACCCACAGACTACTAGAACCCGTAACCCCAGTGTTTCCAACTTAATAGATATGAAGCACGGCCTTAGAATTTCTATTTGTAACAAATTTCCAGGTAATGCTGCTGCTAGTGGAAACAAATCACATTTTGAAAAGTTCTACTCTAAATATAACCACATTCTGCCTCCCAAGGCTTTTTTCTCTGTACCTAGCTCAGCACATGCTGCTTTGACTAGTCTTTTCACAAGGTATACTCAATTCTTCCCCACTTTACCCAGCTTCCCTAATATGTTTTGCCTATCCAAATCACATCCATCCTTTAAGACTATGATTCTTGGCTTGGTGCCTGTGGCTCAACAGGCTAAGGTGCCAGCCATGTACACCTGAGCTGGTGGGTTCAAATCCAGCCCAGGCCTGCCAAACAACAATGATGGCTGCAATCAAAAAATGGTCGGGTGTTGTGGCAGGCATTTGTACTCACAGCTACTTGGAAGGCGGAGGCAAGAGACTCACTTGAGCCCAGGAATTGGAAGTTGCTGTGAGCTGTGATGCCACAGGGCAACAGCTTGAGGCTCTGTCTCAAAAAAAAAAAGACTATGGTTCTTAACTTTGCCTACATGTGCACATTTACCAAAACCTAGGACAACCTTTAAAAACTATGAATGCGGGTGGCGCCTGTGGCTCAGTGAGTAGGGCACCAGCCTCATATACTGAGGGTGGCGGGTTCAAACCTGGCCCCAGCCAAACTGCAACAAAAAATAGCCGGCATTGTGGTGGGTGCCTATGGTCCCAGCTACTTGTGAGGCTGAGGCAAGAGAATCACCTAAGCCCAAGAGCTGGAGGCTGCTGTGAGCTGTGACACCATAGCACTCTATGGAGGGCGACAAAGTGAGACTCTGTCTCTTAAATAAATAAATAAATAAATAAATAAATGTTCCATCCCTGAGATTCTGATTCAGGTGATCCCAGGAAAAGTTCTCCAAGTGATTCTAATGAGTACTAAGAGTTGACACCGGCTCGGCACCTGTGGCTCAGCGGGCTAAGGCGCCAGCCATGTAAACCTGAGCTGGCGGGTTCAATCCAGCCTAGGCCCGCCAACCAACAATGACGGCTGCAACCGAAACAAAAATAGCCAGGCGTTGTGGCGGGCGCCTGTAGTCCCAGCTACTTGGGAGGCAGAGGCAGGAGACTCGCTTGAGCCCAGGAATTGGAGGTTGCTGTGAGCTGTAATGCCATGACACTCTACCC
>CAUYON010013718.1:0-17387 GCA_963573935.1 Arctocebus calabarensis
TACCTCTACTGGGGTGTGCTTCTGGAGGAGCTACCTTTAGTAAATACAAAGAGTGGAATTATTGGGTCCCTTATTGTAAAATAATAAAAGATTATTGGAGAAGGACCTAAAAAATTTAATCTCTAGATGATTTAATACATCATCTCTGGTAGGATACATCACTAAATCTTATTCTGAAACATGATTTTTATTTAACCTAAAGAATACTATGCCTTTACACGAACTAGGATAGCCATCCTAATAGGAAAAAGAGATGGAAAATAACAAGTGTTTCTGAGGATGTAGAGGAATTAAAACTCTTGCACATTTTGGGTGGGAATGAAGAATGGTGAATCCAAGATGGAAAATAATTTGGCAATTCTCCAAAAGATTCATTGTAAAATTTCTATATGGCCCCAAAATTCCACTCCTAAATATATATGTCAAAGAATTAAAAACAGGAACCTATACAAATACTTATATGCTAATGTTCATTGTAGCATTATTCATAGCCAAAATGTAGAAACAACCCAAGTGTCCATCAGCAGATGCATGGATAAACAAAATGTGGTATATACATATGATGAAATATTATTCAGCTCTAAAAAGGAATGAAGTTCTGATACATACATGGCTGAACCTTGAAAACATGCTGAGTGAAATAAGCTATACAGAAAGGACAAATATTGTATGATTCTGCTTAGCCAAAATATCTAGAATAGGCAAATTCATAGAGACAGAAAGTAGATTAGAGACTTGAAGGAAGAGAAGAAAGGGGGAATCATTACCTAATGGTTTCAGAGTTTATATTGGAGGTGATGAAACAGTTTTGGAAACAGAGGTGATGGTTGTACAACAACATGAATATAATTAATGCCAATGAATTGCATGCTTAAAATGGTTAAAATGTTTCTGCAATTATACAGGCAGTAAAAATAAATTAATTAATTTAAATGGTTAATATGGTGGGCGGTGCCTGTGGCTCAGTGAGTAGGGCGCCACACCATATACCAAGGGTGGTAGATTCGAACCCAGCCCTGGCCAGCTAAAACAGCAATGGCAACCGCAACAACAACAACAACAACAACAACAACAACAATAAAGCTGGGCATTGTGACAGGTACCTGTGGTCCCAGCTACTCAGGAGGCTGAGGCAGGAGAATCACTTAAGGCCAAGGGTTGGAGGTTGCTGTGAGCTGTGATACCACAGCACTCTACTGAGGGCGACAAAGTGACACTCTGTCTCAAAAAATAAATAAATAAATAAATAATTATGTTATATATTATATACTCTAATACAAATTTTCAAAAACAAAATAATTACATGAAAAGATGGCCAAAATGTATTGTTGACTGTTTTATAGTATTCCATTGTAGAGAAGTACTGTTACCAATTAGCAGTTAGGAGTTTGTAATATTTGCTATTTTATTAAAAACCAAAAAAAAGTGAACACCCTTGTACAGGTAGCATGCATAGCTGTATATACTTGAATGAATAGTTCTGCAGGTGTTAAGAACATGAACTTAAAAAAAATACTGCTGTGGGCTTGGCACCTGTGGCTCAACGGGCTAAGGCACCAGCCACGTACACCTGAGCTGGCGGGTTCGAATCCAGCCCCAGGGCCCGCCAAACAACAATGACAGCTGCAACCTAAACATGGCCAGGCGTTGTGGCGGGCGCCTGTAGTCCCAGCTACTTGGGAGGCGGAGGCAGGAGACTCGCTTGAGCCCAGGAATTGGAGGTTGCTGTGAGCTGGGATGCTACGGCACCCGATCCAGGGTGACAGCTTGAGGCTCTGTCTCAAAAAAAAAGAAATTGCCAAAATGGTCTTCCAAAGTGGTAGTACCATTTTGCATTCTTGTCAGTAATGTGTTTCTCTAAGTCCTTGCCAGCATTTGGTATTGTCATTGTTTTGTATTTTAGACATTTTAATAGGCATATAGTGGTGTCTTGTTATTTTAATTTGGAATTCCATAGTGGAATTTGATATAGAGCATCTTTTCATATGCTCATTTGCTCTTTCTGTTTACTTTGGTTAGGTGTCTGTATTTTTTGCCCATTTTTTATTAGATTATTTTTTTCTTACTGAATCTTAAAAGAGATTTTTGTTGTATACTTTGGATAATAATCTTTTATCACAAACATGTTTTTAACCTATGTTTTCTCCCTGTCTGTGGCTTGTCTTTCATTTTCTTATTTTCCCCATCAAATAAAATATTTACTCATAGATTAGAAACATCACCTATGTTATGTTAAATTATAACATATTCTTGGGGTTGTATTTAGGCTTTCTATTCTGATCCTGAGTTAGTATTGCCTTATTTCTTTAGTTTGAGAAATGTTTTCATGGTTTGTGAGTTTCTTTGTTTAGGGTGATGTAAGTTGTCACCATAAGCTAGAAAATTTCTTTCCCTATTTGAAAATTCCCTTTCTCTCATTCCTCACCCTTTGAGGGTATTTCTGGAATTATATACTTCTCCTTAACATGGTTTACAAACTGTAAACTCTAACAAAAAATATAAGAAAGGCAATGAAAACTTTCTATTTAAGAGAAAATACTACATTTGGAGACTTTTAAAATATGTACTCTTTCTTAAAGATTTCCGAAGGGTTTTTTTTTTTTTTTGATAGAAGTGATTCTGTTCTGTTTCATTGGACAGAAGTTTCTTATTAAAACTTGTCTTTAAGTTTATTTGAGAGTTTCTTAGTGTACATGTTGGCGCTTTTTGCAGCCTCATAATTTAGGTATTTCTTTGTTTAGGAACCGAATTTGTAGGGTTCTAGTTTAGTCCAACACAGAGAAAGCACTTGCCAACTATAAATGGAAAGTGAGAAAAAGACTGTGAATAAGACCGATCCATTAGGTTTCCATAAAATTGTAATATTTTCAGTTGTGAAACTAAAATGTAGCTTTTTCCTAATACGTATTTTAGCATTCTTGCATTTGTTTTTTGTTCTCTATTTGCTTGCTTTTGTGCATCATTATCTTAAAAGGAAATAATTTTTTTCAGAGTAGTAAATAAAAATGTAATCAATCATTTTAATTACGTGTCTGGTGTATATCTGGGTGAGCTCCCAGGATCTTCAGTGAATATAGTCATTCTTCTTAAATGGCAGTCCTTTGATTACCCTGTGCACTCCCAGTTTCTTTTTTTTTATAATTTTATTAAATTATAATTGTGTACATTGGTGCAACCATGGGGCATAATGTGCTTACTTCATATACTCCCAGTTTCTTAACATCTTCATAGTAAAGATTTAAATTTAGACTTGAATGCAAGTTAAATACTTTTCTATAGGTTTATTGAAGGACTCTGTCATTTTATAATGGATAGTAAATTTAGCAATTCTTGAACAATAGTATTGCAGAATGTGACTTTTGAAGCATTTATTGTTTTGCCATAGTTGCATTTTGTTTTTCATACTGTTGTATAAAATTATGAGTAGCCATTATTACTGAATTAGATATTGAAGCACATATGAAATGACTTATGTAAACCAAAATTGAGAAAGATATTTTCATTGTCTATCAGAGAAGTGGCTAATTTAATTTTTGAGTTTTTGTACACATGTTTAATATGAGAAATTTAAATTACATGCTTAAGCTTCTGTAACACCTTAAACTATAGCCATTAATTTTTTGAAAACATCTACCTTTTTAGGATTTTTAATTGGAAAACCTGAGGTGTTATGTAATTTTTTTCCTCAATTTTCTCTATCTCCTAACAGCATTATTGTTGTGTCAGATAACACCTTTTAATTCTTTTATTCCTTTCACAGAATTTTTTTACTCCATTCATAAACATTGAATATCTAAAATCTTCAGAGTAAACTCATTAATTCATTATTTTCATAAAGTTATTCTTCTGAGAATAACTTGGATTTTTAGGTTTTGACCTGTTATTTGAATATTCAGGAATTGAGAGATTGGTTTGTATGATACTGGGATTTATCATGTTTGTTTTTGGTCTTCCATTTAACTTCTATGTGGGTAGTAACTGCTGTTTGACTTAGGCTAGGTATTGTATAGAATTCAGTGTTACAATCCCAGTTTAGAAATATTTAAAGATAAAGTGGAAAATCTTATTTCGAATCCTAGAATGTCATTTTGTAGAAATACTTGTCATAATGATAATTAACCCATTGTTGGCTAAATCATATAAGTTATTGTTAGTGGTATGATTCTCTTCTGGCATGTAAAATGGATATTAACTGTAAAGCCCAACGACTGCTGATAACATGGGAAATATAAAATACTTTGGACTCACAAGAAAAGCTCAGTCTGTGTCTTCATTTTTCCCCAAGTGTCCCCTTTTTGATTAGATGCTCCTTTGAAAAATCTTAGCAGAAGAACAGAATGATTTGGTGTAATGGGGAGAAAGTTTCTAAAGAAATGTTATTATGCTGTTCATCACTAATTGTCTTAAAGCACTCTAAAGATGAAGAAATGTGGGGTATAAATTAAATGAAATGTATAAACAATGGAATGTTTAGTTAGCATTGAATATGGGTCAAGTTTAAACATGATGTCTGCAGTATGCATTTCTTAAAGAAAGTGATAATTGCTACATGCTACCATATCAGAGACTGCACTATACTGTATACATGTTACCAGCAATATTTCAGTTTTTTGGTTTTAGTTAGCCAAATATGGTCATTAATTTATTTTTAAGTTGGGAATTTTCTGGTGATATGTTACCCTAACCTCAGTAAAAAACAAACAAAAATACATTAAATCTCATGCCTTTTACTCATTTAAGATCTCCCCTAGACTCTCACTGAGCTTACTTTTTTTTTTTTTTTTTATATGAGCTTACTTTTTTATTGTGATAAAATTTACCTTCAGTGGCACTAAGTACATTCACATTGTTGTGCAGCCGTCACCACTTTCCTTCTGGAGACCTTGTTCATCAGGCCATACTGAAACTATCCATTAAGTAATAAATCCTCATCCCTTCCTTCCTTTGTGACCACCGTTCTATTCTCTGTCTTTAGGAATTTAACTACTTCTAGGTGCTTCATGTAAGAGGAATTATATAGTATTTGTTCTTTTGTTTCTGGCTTATTTCACTTGCCATAATATTTTCATGGTTTAGTCATCTATGTTGTAGAATGTATTGAGAATTTTGTTCCTTTTTAAAGGTTAAATAATATTCCCTGTATTTACTTGTATATATCACATTTTATATAAAGGTTAATGCTTTCAAAATAGGAAGAAGTATAAATTATTCTGACTAAATGTTATTCATGACTACTGTGAATGTTTCTTCACAGGATAATGCCTACTTTTACTGTTAAATAATGATTTCTCTTCTCTTTAAAAAAATTACCCAGATTTATACCTGTAAGTGAATAAAGAACTAAGAATAGTGAATCTAAACATTATATAACTTCTAGTCAGAGCTTCTGAGTGGCCTGAATAAACCAGTGCTAATATAATTAAGTTCATATAATTCCAGCTGATAGCAAAGTAATTTTGATCTTTTAAATTATCCTGTACTCTTACCTCATGACTTTGTTTTTAAAATAATAAAATATTTGACTTTCTGCTTTTATGTATTCAGACTGGAGGATATTGGAAAGCTCTTCTAAAAAAAAATAAAAGCTCTTCAAGTTCTTTGATTTTAACTTTCTTTTTTTTTTTCCTTTATGTTTTGGGTCAGAAGGGTGGTTAATACCACTTAAGGGATTTGCATTCTTTGTCTGGATATTGGTGGTAACGGTATATCAGTAATGTCTCATTTCTGCAGAATTCACAGTAATGTTATTAACTATCATCTTTTAGGAGCCTGTGCACATAATATAGTCACTTAATATAGTATGCTCAATCCTTGTAACAATTCACTGTGATAAGAGGCAAGTTATCAGAGGTTAAGTAATTTGCTTATACGGGTAGCTAATTGGTGACAAGAGTTTGAATTTAAACTCAGCAGTGACTTTGAAATGTAAAAATGCTGTGAATTTTAAAGAGTGCCCTATAGGTTCTGATATGATTGTGACCTAATGCAATGAAATGAGCACTATTCACGATTTACATTATATGATTGACTTATTTTAGTAATCTAGAGTAAAAACTTTGCTTTTGAGTTATGTTGTAGTATTACATAGTATATAATTAGAAAACATAAATATTCTTAAATTTTTCTTTTCCTTTATTCACCTCTAGATATTCAAGAATTTTATGAAGTGACCTTACTGGATAATCCAAAATGTATAGATCGTTCAAAGCAATCTGAACCAATTCAGTCTGTGAATACTTGGGAAATTTCCAGCCTTCCAAGCACTACTGTGACTTCAGAGACACTGCCAAGCAGCCTTAGCCCTAGTGTAGAGGTAAGATAAATTTTTTTTTCTGAAGCTGTTTTTCAGTAGTCAGTTTTTTTGGGCTACTAAATTTTTTCATTTTGTTAAAATGATACTTTATAGGATGGGCATGGTGGCTCATAGCTGTAATCCTACCACTTTGGAAAACCAAGGTGGGAGGATTACCTGAGGCCGGGAGTTTGAGACCAGCCTGAGCATGTAGGCAGACCCCATCTCTACAAAAAATAGAAAAATAACTTAGGTGTGGTGTTGTACTTTCATTAGTCCAGCTACTCCAAAGGGTGAAACAAGGGGATTGCTGAAGCCCAGGAGTTTGAGATTACAGTGAGTTATGATGATGGCATTGCATTCTAGCCCCAGCAACAGAGCGAGAAAGACCCTGTCTCAAAAAATAAAAGAATAATATTTTATAAAAATAGATATTTCTTGGAAATATCATTTATAATGAAATAGAGTGGGATTAAAAATGTATTTGAAAAGAAAAGCTCAGGATCTCTGTTACCCTTGTCTTAAAATGTGAATGGTTTGAGATTTGAAATACTTGTTTTAGTCAATTAAAAAGTACTTTCATGATATAGACCTCAATAAAGCTCCATGTATATGATAATTAAAATTGAAATTGTTTTTTGAAAAGATGATTTTTCCCTGGTATTCTTTCCTATAAATAGAATATAATTTTGTGGTTCTGGGTTGTTGGTTGGTTGTTCCAAGGATTCTCTAGTTATTGGCTTGAAAGATTGCATTAAAATTTACTAGAGACTAATCAGTAAACCTGAAGGTCAACATTGATTTTTACATTTTTCTATAGTTAAAACTATCAATTTCTATATTGAGTTATTTATAATTAACTAAGTAATATTCTTTTTTGTTGTACTATACTATTGCCAATGGAGTTGGATGTGCTTATAACAGATATATGAAGTGTTGTAATGAGGATTCTGCCTAAATCATTTGAAAATGGTTATCTGAATTTGAATCTAGGCTCTTCTTTTTAGTATTAGTGCCTGGAAAATTGAAACAGCTTCTCTTTGGTGAATTATAAATCAAGGGACAGTGGTGATGGACAGTAACTAAGTAGCACTTTGGTAATAGTTTCTCAGTTTTCTCTTTCATATTAAGTAACATAGAACTATAGAATTTTAGAGTAGGAATAAACAGAACACATTTAATTCCCCCCTCCCTTCATTTTTTAAACAAATGAGGAAATTGAGCTCCAGAAGAAAATGACCTGACCTAGCTTATTCAGTTAGTTTGGGCAAATCTACCTTTGGATTTCCTCTAAGCACCTATTTCACAGTCCTCTTTATTAATCTTGGTGTGACCTTATATGTTTTTCTTTGATTAGTGAGTCAAGTGTTTATTGTTTATGTGCCCTTATTTTTTCTTTACTCTTACATTTTTTCATCACTTTCTCTAGAATAATTTCCATTTCTACCCATTTCTTTAGTTGATGTATCACTTCTTCATTTCTGTGTTCTATTTCAAATGAATTTTAAAACTATAATTAGTTACTGCTATGGTTTGAATGAGTTCCCTCTAAAATTCAGGTGTTGTCAATGTGGTAATGTTAAGAGGTGGGGCTTTAAAAACTGATTAGGCCATGAAGGCTTCTCTTTCCTTAATGGAATTAAGATGCTTGTAAAAGGAGTTTCAGGCAGAGTTTATTTAGCATTTTAGCTTTCCTTTCTGCGTCTTGTCATGTGAGGACATATAGTTTGATTCCATATTCTGGCTGCTGTGTATAATGCTACAAATAAACGTGGGAGTACAGGTTTCTTTTCAATATATTGATGTCTTTTCTTTCGCATATGTACCCAGTAGTGGAATTGCTATTTGTATTGTAGTTTTTTGAAAAACCCCCATACTGTTCTCCATAAAAGCTGTGCTAATTTAAATTCCCAGCATGGGAAAGTTACCCTCACCAGCATTGGTTATTACCTGTCTTTTTAGTAACTGGAGTGAAATGAGATATTGTAATTTGATTTGCATTTTTCTGATGATCAGTAATATTGAGCATTTTTCCACATCCCTGTCAGCCCTTTGTATGTCTTCCTTTGAGAAATGTCTATTCAGATCATTTGCCCATTTTAAAGTCAGATTATTTATTTTTTTGCTTTTGTGTTATTAATCCCTTGTAAGCTGGGTAGTTTGCAAATATTTTCTCCCATTCTTTGGGTTGTCTTTTCACTTTGTTGATTATTTTTTTTGGTGGTATGGAAACTTTTTAGTTTGATATAATCCTATTTGTCAATTTTTGCTTTGGGTTACCTATACTTTTGAGGTCTTACACAAGTAATTTTTGCCCAGACCAATGTCCTATAGGATTTCCCCAGAGTTTTCTTCTAGTACTTTCATAGTGGCAGATATTACAGGTATTAGATTTAAGTTTTCAATTCATTTTCCTTTTTTTTTTAGACAGAGTCTCACTATATTGCCTCTGGTAGAGTTCTGTGGCATCACAGCTCACAACAACCTCAAAATCTTGGGCTTAAGCGATTCTCTTACCTCAGCCTCCCAACTAGCTGGGACTACAAGGCACCAGCCACAATGCCTGGCTGTTTATTTTTGTTGTTGTTGTTGCAATTGTCCTTGTTGTTTAGCAGGCCCGGGCTGGGTTTGAAACTGCTAGCCTCGGTGTATGTAGCTGGCACTGTAACCACTGTGCTATGGGTGCTGAGCCTTCAATTCATTTTCATTTGATTTTTGTATATAGCGAGAGATAGGGTCTATTTTTATTCTTTTATGTGTGTTTATCCTGTTTATTTATTGAAGAGACTGTCCTTTCCCCATTGTATGTTCTTGGCGCCATTGCTAAATATGAGTTGGCTGTAACAGTGGATTTGTATCTGGTTTCTCCATTCTGTTTCACTGGGTCTGTTTTTCTGCCAATATCATGGTGATTTGGTTACTATAGCTTTGTAATAAATTTTGAAGTCAGGTAGTTTGATTCCTTCAGCTTTGTTTTGCTCAAGATTGCTTTGGCTATTCGGGTCTTTTGTAGTTCCATATAAATTTTGGGATTTTTTTTTCTATTTCAGTGAAGAATTCATTGGTATTTTGGGATTACATTGAATCTGGAAGTTGCTTTGTGAAGTATTGTCATTTTAACAATACTTTGATCCATGACCATGTAGTATTTTTCTGTTTTTTTGTATCCCCCTTAATTTCTTTGTTTTATAGTTTTCCTTATATAGATCTTTTACTTATGTGGTTTTATCGATGCAGATATTTTATATTTTGTAGTAGCTATTATAAATGAGACTGCTTTCTTGATTTTTGTGTGTTGATTTTGTATTTCACTTTTGTAGTACTTTGTTCTTATTTGTCTCTTTTTCCACCCTTGAGAGTTCATCTTAGGGGTAAAGGAACTCTCTGATCGAACAGTGTTGGGAGATAACCTCCTTTATTTTTCTCTGTGGCCATGCTTTTAATAATTCATCTGCTTTAAAATTGTGGAGTTTTGGGTGGCACCTGTGGCTCAAAGGAGTAGGGTGCTGGTCCCATATGCTAGTAGTAGCGGGTTCAAACTGCAAAAAAAAAAAAAAACAACTGTGGAGTTTTATGGGGTAGTAGAATTAAAAGAATATTCAGTCTACTGAATATAATATGAAGTCTTTTAAACATTGACTTAAATTTTTTATTGAAGTACTATATAATTATATATAAAGGTATGCAGATTATAAATGAATAACTTGAATAATTACTGCATTATGGACATATCAGGTCAAGAAAAAGAATATAGACTGATTGCTGGAATTAGATAGTGATGATGGTTGTACAACTCTATGAATATACCAAAAACCACAGAATTGTATGCTTTAAAATTTTTTAATTTTTATGGTATGTCTGCTGTATCTTAGTTAAAACAAGAAATATACCAGGACTCTATAAGTCCTTTTGGTACCCTTCCTATTTACTATCTACTTCCTCCTCCCTGAAGGACCATCCTAATTTCCTATAACACAGTTTAGTTTTGACTCCTTTTAGACTATATAAACAAAATCACACAATATATACTCTCTTGTGTCTAGCTTCTTTTTTCTTAGAATTGTGCATTTCTTTCTTTCTTTTTTTTTTTAAGAGGGTCTAACTCTGTCACCTAGGCTGGGATGCACCTGCATGGTCATAGCTCACTGTAGCCTTGAACTCCTGGACGCAAGTGATTCTCCCACTTCCTCCTCCCAAGTTGCTGAGGTTACAGGCATGAGCCATTGTACCTAGCTATTTGTGTATTTTGTTTATTGAAGTTTGTTCAACAATAAATTAGTAAATTATCTGGTGTTTTAGAAAGAGATAAGTAATATGAAAGGAAAAAGGATTAGGTAAAGGAGTCTTAGGAATGCCTAAATGAAGTTAGGGGAATATTTTGCAGTTTTATGTAGATTATTCAGGGTAGGCCTATATAAGAATGTGTTAATTTGTGTATAGTTGGAAGTTGCTGTGGCTATCTTTGGGGATAGCCAGTGAAAAGACTCTAAGGCAGGAATGAGGCTGAAATATATGAGAAATAACAAGATGCCAAAATAGAGAGAGTAAGTATAAGGAAATGAGTAGTGGGAGATGAGGCAGTGGACAAGGCAGTACCAGAGGTGAAGTAGCAGAGGCTTTAGCAGGTGAAGCCATAGCAGAGTTTGGAGCAGAAAAATGACATTGTTTGACTTAAAAAGGATCTACTACTTAGAAAGGATCACTCAGGGTATTATGTTGAAAATACACTCTGAGGGAAAAGAGAAGCAGGAGATGTTAATAGAAGGCTATTTCAATGATCTAGTTAAGGATGGATGTTGGCTTGATCAAAAAAAAACCCATTAAAATAAAATGATAATAAATGGAGATTCTTCGTGGCTGACTTAAGGATATTTTGGATATAGAGCAAGAGGATTTGAGAACAGATTGGAAATAGGTTATGAGAATAAGATGAAGTTGATGATCACTGTAAGAGGGTCAAGGATCACTGTAAAGCCACTTCCTAACAGAAGCCTTCTTTTACCTCTTAGATTAAGTCAGAACCCCTGTTATAGCACTTTGTTTCTCTGCTGGGTAATATTCATTATCGTTGTAATTAAATACTCCAGTGTATATGATTTTATGTGTATTTTGGTCTGTATTGGACTGTAACTTCCCCAAGATTAGCACTGTCTTGTCTTATTCCCTAAAATATGGGGTCTGACAATTAAGTTTGCAAACTTGCCCACCATGTGCTTACGTTGACAGCACTATACGAACAGCTTCACGACGTTTCATAACCTTGATGTTTTAGTGTTTTATAGCTGTGTTCATGTTGTTGTGTGTTAGTATCTTGCTGAGTGGCATTCATTATTGTTGGGTGTTTTGTGTGCTGTCGCTAGAATGTCAGAGCTTAAATAAGAGCAATGAAAAAACATTAAATTTCTTATTAAACTTGGTAAGAATGGAAGTGAAATTAGGGACATGTTAGTCTAAGTTTATGGGGATGATGCCATGAAGAAAATGGCAGTGTTCTCTGAGGGGCTAATAAGTGTCAATGGTGAAGAGAGGTCAGGGCAGCCAGTAATGACCAGAACTGATGTTGTGATAATTGTTTTGACAGTTTTTGTTCAAAAATTTGTCAGAATGTGCATTAAAATCATTGGCTGACTATGAGAAGCATAGCAAATCAAGTAAACATTGATAGAGAAACAGGAGAATCTTAACTGAAAATTTTGGCATGAGAAAGGTGTATGCAAAATTGGTCCTGAAGGACCTCAACAATGAACAAAAGCAAAAGAGAGTCAAAGTTTACCAAGGCCTTTTGGAGAGGCAAGATGATGTTTTGTGTCATATAATCACTGGTGATGAAACATGTGTACCAGTATGATTCTGAAATAAAGTATCAAAGTCCATAATCTAAGTCAGCCAAATTTTCATGACCAAAAAAGTTCCCTTAGTCCAAAACAATGTTATTAACCTTTTTTTGGTATCAGAGGGATTGTTCTTTATAGTGTAAACAGCTAACCAAGTTCACTATTTGGAAGTGCTGGAAGAGCTGCATGGAAAAGTTAGATGAAAACAACCTGAACTTTCTGCCAACAACTCATGGCTCTTGCCTCACAACAGTATACCAGCTGACATGGCACTGTCTATGAGGGGGTTTAGCTAGTAAACAAATACTGTGTTGGAACACCCTCCCTATTCACCTGATCTGGCACTCAGTGACTTTTTTTCTTTACCCAAAGATAAAGGAAATATTGAGAGGAAGACATTTTGATGACATTCAGGACGTCAAAGGTAATATGATGAAAGCCTTGATGGCCATTTCAGAAAAAAGTTCCAAAATTGCTTTGAAGGTTGGACTAGATGCTAGTGTTGGTGCATAGCTTCCCAAGAGGAAACTACTTGAAGGTGACTGTAGTGATAATCAACAATGAGGTATATAGCACTTTTTCTAGGATGAGTTTGAGAACTTGTCAGACCTCTATATAGTACTTGCAGTAGTTGTTGAGTAAATATTTTTCAAATGAAATGAGTACTGTGATTTTTTTTTCTATATTTTAGTTAAGTAATAGGCTAAAGGTGATTGTGTTTCACTAACTTATGTAAAACATTTTAAAGACACAGTAAAATTGAAAGAGAAGTACAATAAACATTCATGTAGATTTGTTATTACTAACATTTTGTCATATTTACTTTTTCTGTAAGAAGTACTTTTCTGTACTTTTAAAAAACTATTAGCAAATCATGTGCAGACTTCATGCACTTAAATTATTAAAACTTCACACATCTCTTAAGAGAAAGAATAGTTTGTGTAACCTTAGTACTGTTACCACACCTGTGAAAATTAATGATAATAGTTTTCTCGGCTAAAACCATATTCAGAATCGTCCCAAGTCTATTTTGTAGTTATTGAAGATTCAGCTAAGATTCATGTATTGCATTTGATTGTTAGGTGTCTATTTTTATCTGGGTTTTCCTCAAATCAGAACGCCCAGCCGTTATCATTTTTGATAGCTACTGGTTCTATTTCTAATTTTTATAATTAAAAACTGCTACAGCCGGCTTGGCGCCGTGGCTCAGTGGGCTAAGGCACCAGCTACGTACACCTGAGCTAGTGGGTTCGAATCCAGCCCGGGCCCGCCAAACAACAATGATGGCTGCAACCAAAAAATGGCTGGGTGTTGTGGTGTGTGCCTGTAGTCCCAGCTACTTGGGAGGCAGAGGCAGGAGACTCACTTGAGCCCAGGAGTTAGAGGTTGCTGTGAGCTGTGATGCCACAGCACTCTATCCAGGGTGACAACTTGAGGCTCTGTCTCAAAAAAAAACTGCTACAGCCAACCAGAGAATCAGTTATTTAACTGGATGTGAGACCTCTTTTTTTTTCTGATGGTAGACATTAGGCTAATTTAAAATATGGCTTCTTTTAATTTCCCCCTCTGAAATAAAATGTATTTAGACTTTAAAATTTTTGCTGAAAAGACCAATCATTTTATTTTTAATCTTTTAGTTTAATACCTTTCATTTTTCTTGAAGAAAGTTTAAAGAAAACCACACACTCACTATTGAGTGCTGTTTCTTACCTTTATTTTATGTTAACATTTCTGAAAACTTGCCTACTGTTGCGTATAGATAGATATGGTCTAATTAAAGTTTCCATCAGTTTTGAAGGTTTTTAGTCATCAGTTTATGTCATGAACTGGTTTCATGTATCTCTGTATTCAGATTTTTACTGCCTTTTTATTTTCTGACAGTTAGAATTAAATACTGTGCAGATAGAATAATCATAGTTCTATGTCACAGTACCCTGTTTTGGTGTGCTTTCAAGAAGAATCACAAGGAATCACATTTGTTTTTTTAAAAAATAACTATTTGCTTAATTTCTGTTTCCTTGATAAGAGCATTTTAAATTATGTGAACACCATTGCCACTCCTGTCAAATTCTACTTTTGGATTGAAGTAGAATATTTGTTATTCTCAAAATTCTTTGCTCCTGTGTCCTTGCTTGTGCCATTCCTTCCAATTGGAATGTCTTTACATCCATTTTGCATGGCCCAGCTCAGAGTCTTCCTCGTGAGGTCTTCACCCATCTTTTAGCTGAAACTAATTTCATCTATAAGAGAATTAAAAGAGTAATAAACTAAACTTCCATTGCATCATATTTGCCTACTCTTTCTCTGTGTGCATATACATACACACACAAACATGAAAGGAGATATTAACTTTTATTTTTGCTGACCCATATAAGAGCAGTTTGCAGACATTATGATCTTTTACCTTTAAGTACTCGAGCAAATGTCTCCCAAGAAAAAGGATATTTTCCTTAAAAAATGGTTTATTTTATATGAACATTTATAAAAACATCTAATATATAGTTATCAGACTGAGGACATTAAAAATTGATACAGTGCTGTTATACAGCGCTATTATCAGTCCATAATCAAATTATGGATTTTTATCTTTGTTACTATCCTGTAATTATGTATTCCTTGGGCAGACTCTCCACAGTTTTTATCATGGACTTTGTAGATAGCTGACAAGATTTTATAGCACAACTTCATGAATTGTCACAACTTTGAATTTACTGCCCTCAAAATAATTGACAATACTACATATTGGTGGTTGGATCATGTTTTAAGAAACTTCCTTTATCATTTTCCTCAAGATTCTTACTTATCCTTCTTCCTGAGGATTATTTCTGTAGCAGAAATCTCTCTCTCTGAGACGATACATCTTTCTTTGAACTCCCTCTTCCTACCACCACATTTAAGCATTGTCTAGTTTAACATAAAATGTACAGAATCTAAAATAATGTACAACTCTTGGGCAAAACCTTGAAATTTAAAATTTTATCAAGATCAAAACTGGTAGGTGTGTAAGCAAATTATGAGTTTAGGCAGTTGTCACATGGTAGTGCTTTTTTTGTCAGATGTTTATATGAAATATATGCAAGTGATTTTAATGACCATGTACTATTTTATAATACATTTATTATTACATACTTTTAAATATTTTTATTTTTATGTCTTCCGACAGTCTTATTTCAGTGTTTAAAAGATAATTGCAAGTGCTAGAACAGGACAGTGCTCCCAAATTAATAACTTTGAAATGGAAGTGGTATAATGAAATGCTTTAAGCATTATTATGCCAATTTGTTAATCTAGGAGAAAAACCAGCAAAATATGGCAGTTACTAAGAAAATAAAAGAGTCTATGTTAAAGCCTAAGTGTGCCACATCGGTTGTAGACTTATATGCCCCAAGAAGGCAGTCCTGTTTGTTTTTGAATTATGAGTTTCAACATTTTTCAGTAATTTATAATTTAAATAAATTCGATGCTCTATATCTGTATCTGCACCTATTATTGTCTGTAGTATTAGAGCAATGGTATCTCTTGTGGTATTAAACCCCCACCCCACCCCCAACCCCATCTTGGATTTCCAAAGCAGCACACATTCATGGTAAAAATTCCTGAGTTTATAGAAATATTTTTTAAATTATGCAAGAGTTACCTCAAATAATAAATACTGACAGCTTCCATAATGTTCTTAATCCTTTTGTCTTTTGAAATGTCATTCTTCCCTCTCTTCATGCAGTATCTGTAACCTCTTTCTCTTTTGGGTCTTTGTTGTTTATTTATCCTGTAATTATATTCAGCAATTTCATTAAAAGAAAAAAGAGACCAACAGAAAAAAAGCACTTCTCAGACCCTGTGGTTTTCCTCCTCTTCCTAGCTAAGCATCTTGAAAAAGCAGTTTACTTTTTTTCCCCTTTTCTTCCTATTCTCAACACACTGTATGTATCTCACTTCCTGAGCTTCCTTTTCTATAGTAACTTTCTTTTTTCAGTTGTTTACCTTAAAAAACATTTCCTGTTACACAGACAATTCAGACATTTCTTAAAATCATTTATACAGAGAAATGCATAATGTTGAAAGTCTTTGTAAGTGTTCTTTTCCTGAAATTACCTCTTTTAATCATTTGGTTATTTGTTCAGCTAATCCTATATGTTTATTATTATTTAGCTGTGTATAGCTTTTTAAAATGAGATACATATCATACCATTCTGTAACTTTCCGTGTCTATCTATCCCCCTTATTCATGGGGGATATGTTCCAAAACCCTCAGTGGATGTGGGAAACTGAGAATAGTACCAAATCCTATATATTCTATGCTTTTTCCTATACATACGTATCTATGGTAAAATTTAATTTATAAATTAGGCAAGTAAGATATTAGCAACAGCTGTTAATAAAATAATTGTAATAATATGCTATAATAAAAATTAGGTGACTATGATCTTGTTCTCTCTTGTAAAATCTTAATGTACTGTATTCACTCTTCTTACTGTCTGATGGCTAAATTGGCTAGTAAGTGACGAACAGGTGGATAGTGCAGCGCATATACAGTGTGGATACACTGGATAAAAGGATGATTCATGTCCCAGGTGTTATAGAGTGAGATTTTATTTTGCTCTTCAGAATGGTGCACAATTTAAAATTTATGAATTCTTTAATATTTTAGACTACGGTTACTGTGAGCAATTGAAATTACAGAAAGTTTAACCACAGATAAGAACACGGTATAGGGCACATTGTCTAATTTCTCTTCACTTAGTTTCATCATCTGTAAAATGGAGGTGATAACAAAACTCACTGCAAATGATGTTGTAAGTATGAAGTAGGTTAATTTATGTAAACTTAGACTAAAATTTGACACACATTAAGTGTCATAAATATTAGACTTTTAAAATAAAGATTTTTTTATTAATGTTAAAATGTCGCATACTTTATTAGTAATTTATCAATGTACCAAAGTGTAAAGAACTAAAATTTCTCTTCATTGTTTAATGTATTTTAGGTCTTCACCTTCCCTGACTTTTTAGTGGCATTTGCAGCAATCTGCAATGTGTGTTTGAACTTTTTTTGTTATTTAAAAAAAAAATTTTAAGCATACAGAAACTAGTTTCCGAATATTGTAAATAGTGAATATTGTAAATATCCAGGTACTTACTAAGTACCCTAAGAAGATAAACTGTAAAGTCTCCATATTTTTAAATGGCTAAATAGTATTCCATAGTGTACATATACCACAGCTTGTTAATCCATTCCTGGGTTGGTGGGCATTTAGGCTGTTT
>CAUYON010013723.1:0-10150 GCA_963573935.1 Arctocebus calabarensis
CAGCTGCCGGCAGGATTAGACAGAACGAACACACGCAACCACTTGCCAGATCTCCACTGCTTTTGCCTTCCTCAGGGGGTCCAGAAGTCTCATGCTGTCTCCCTGTGTCCCCAAAGGGATGTTTCTGGGCAGATCTCGTCAACCAGAGATACCTGAAGTCTTCTCTCCCCAGTCTCACCGAGCCCAGTTGCAAGGAAGCTGTTACTCGGCCACCATCTTGGCTCCTCCCCTATTATTATTTTTTTTAAAGACAATCTCACTCTATTACCCTGGGTAGAGTGCCATGGCATCATCATAGCTCACAGCAGCCTCAAATTTTGGGCTTGAGTAATCCTCTTGCCTCAGCCTCCTTAGTAGCTGGGACTACTGGCACCTACCACCACACCTGGCCCTATTTTTAGGAGAAACAGGATCTCGCTCTTGCTCAGGCTGGTCTTGAACTCCAGAGCTCAGGTAATCCTCCCACCTGGGCCTCCCAGAGTGCTGGACCAAAACAAGAATTCTTGATGCTATCACTAAAGGGAGACACTCTCAAACTGGACTGCTTAAAATTCCTAAATATCTACAGCACTGAGGTTTTAATTCTCAAAACATTTGCATTATTTAGAATGACGCGTGGTCTTTATTAGCCTTGGTCCATATGTTCTCCATGAGTCCAGATAAGCTCACATTTTGGAAATTAGGAATTTCTGTTTTAGGTCATGTTATTTGAGGTATCCTGTGAAAACACCTCTGTAATACTGCAGCAGAGAGTAGCATTTGCCTAATGATCCAATGAGTTTGAATTAGAATATTCCAAGTATGTTCTGTGGGATGTTAATAGGTGATGTAGGAGGGGTGTGTGTGTGTGATACAGTGGTGACAAAGGATGATTTTGTGCTAAAATACTTTTGCTAGGTGCTGAGCTAAAGGGTTCTTTAAACCTACTCAGATCCTGATATGCTGATTTGAATTTTGAATTTCTAAGAGGGACATCCCACATTTGATAAACGTATATGAATACAATACCCTTTACCCCATAGCAATTCACAAGATTACTAATTCCAAGGAAACATTTTGGGAAATGCTGGTGTATCCAATACATTAGTTCTACATGAGTTTTCAATAGCTATTATAACAAATTACCACAAACCTAGTGGCTTAAAACAACACAAATTAACTTTACTATAGCTCTGGAGGCCACAATTCCAAAAGGAGGTTTTTTTAAATGTTTATTTCAGATTAACATGAGTGCACAGATGATTAGGTTACAGTGTTTACATTTTTTAGGTAAAGTCCCTGTTGTAATTGTGTCCTGTACCCAGGAGGGTTGCCACGTACCCTTACATTGTCCCCATTAGGTGAGACCTCACCAATTCCCCTCCTTTCTCCCCTCTGCCTCCTTTTCTTCCCTCCATCCCCCACCTTGAATTGAATTCAGTTTTTCCTCTTCTGTGGCCATGTATTAGTTCATCTACTGGCTTCGTATTATATGGAGTACATTGGATTCTTGCTTTTCCATTGATATGATATTTTACTAAGAAGAATGTGTTTCAACTCCACCAAGGTTAATACAAAAGATGTAGAGCCTGCATCTTTTTATGGCTGAATAGTGCTTAATGGTGGACACAGACCACAGTTTGTTAATCCATTCTTGCGTTGATGGGCACTTGGGTTGATTCCACATCTTGCAGATTGTGAATTGAGCTGCTATAAACAATTTAGCAAAGGTCCTTAGGAAAAAATGATGTTTTTCTTCTGAGTAGATGCCTAGTAATGGGATTATGGGATCAAATGGAAGGTCTATTTTGAGTTCTTTGAGGAGTCTCCGTACTTCTTTCCACTGAAAGGAGTTCTATAGGACTAAAATTGTGGTGTTACCAGTTCTGTGTTCCTTCCTGTGTCCCCGGAAGCTCCAGGGGAGAATCCTTTTCTGGCTTCTGGGGGCTGCCTGCATTTATTTTTGGCTTTCTCCCTTCAACTACTGTGTCCATCCTCACAGGGAAGAGGCAACAGATGCTGTATGAAGCACACACCACAGCACTATTTATAATAAACCTATTTTTTAAAACTTCAAAGTAAGCAAATACAACTTCTCACTTAATGTTTTTCTGGTAAGTTGCAATAGAACTAAAAATCTGCTGAAAACTGTAACTGGCTCATCCATTTCTCATCCCGATTCTCTTTCTATGACTGACCAGATCATGGGATTAATCAGCACTATCTTTACAGCACAGATATTTTCATTTGTGTTAAATTGGATATGCCTTCTTTTTTCTTTAAGATGACAAACATTACATTTTAAAGTTATTTTTTTCTTTCTACGGACCATACATTTCTAACTTCATGTCTTAACAAGTCAAAGATTTCAATGTTCGTTTAAATGTGCACACTTTTTTTCCCTCCCCAAATGAAGCCACTTGCCATCATCTGGGATTAAATGTTTTAAAGAATCATGCAGTATGTAATGTCTTCTTCGAGAAACTTGTCACACATAAAATCCTTGGTGTATGAATTCTTGCATCTCCTGCTTTTCTTAATGAATGTTCTGAGAAGACTTCCAAAAGACAAATTAAAATCAGTTGTCCCTGACATGAATATCTCAGGGCCAGCAAGAGGTTTCTAATAAATTCATTTAGGAGTGGATACGGGTTAAAATATTTTTATGCCTATTCTTACAACTGACCGATTGTCACATTTGTTAATGTGGGTGAAAATAACATTGCACTGCAAAAATCACCGATGGAAAATAAAAAAAATGTAGATGTCATAATAGCACCAAGAGCAAGTGTGCCACTCCGGAGTATTAAAATTAAATGTAAACATAAGTACCCAGTTTCTGTCTCAGAGTCTTTGAAACTTAGCCCAAGAAATATGTGTTTACCACTTCTCTCTCTTCTCCCCATCACCTTTTGTCTCTAATCTCTTTTTCTGTCCTTCTGAAATGGGCCCAGATCACCCCCTCCACAGGGGTGGGGAACGTTTTCATGGTAGAAGGCCACATTAATTTATTTGTGATCTAATAACATATATTTTCCTTTTGAAGTATTGTGCAAAGTTGTTTTGTTCAGTCGAAGGCTAATTCATTCTTCCAGTCTATTAGTGTTCTCCTGGAAAGAGATTATTGTTTGTACTATGAAACGTTATCAGGGTCTAAGCATCCGACAGCCTCGACGATACATTCTTCCACAGTCCCTACCTCACTGAATGACTGCCTGTTTTTCCCGAGTATATAAGCTTTTTTCCCGAGTATTATGAGTTGCTTCAGTGACATTATTTCCAGACCTTATGGCTGCTTGAAAGAATTGACTTTGGTTTTGCTTCTCATATTTTAATTTCTGCAATACAACCTTTCATGCCTCTCCCTCTAATTTAAAATCTTAGTGGTCTTTATGAGTGTTATCATGCTGATGTGCATTGAATTTCTTTAATTTTGATATTGCAGTATCACGAAGCAAGCAGATCATCTTCTGGTCATCAGAAACAAGGTAATATCACAATTCCCAATCCTCATGAAGAGGTCTGTTTTCTTCCCTCAGCACTCTCTTATTCTTCTTTGATACGATGGACTGTTAAGCAGACAGAATTAAAAAATACCTGTTGAGCTGTAAAACTATTCACAAATTCCACTTCAAACAGAAGCACAGTGTATCCTTATCAAAATATGGTAACAGACTGGCGGATTTGACCCCCATAAACTCCTGCCAACCAGCCTCATTTGGTAATGGTGCCAGTTGGGGGGTGGGGGGAGTTGGAACTAAATCATGAGCGTAGCAGCCATCCATTCGGCCCTTGCAGCTTACTAATGTTCTAATTGTGTTGGTCAGTCTGGGAGATTATTTTGCTGAAACTTAATTTTGTTTGGTAGGTTAAAAATATAAAAGGTAAACAAAAAGGTATTAATAGGGCGGCACCTGTGGTTCATCTAGTAGGGCGCAGGCCCCATATGCCGAAGGTGGTGGGTTCAAACCTGGCCTCAGCCAAACTGCAAAACAGAAAAATAGCTGGGCATTGTGGTGGATGCCTGTAGTCCCAGCTACTCGGGAGACTGAGGCAAGAAGCCCAGGAGCTGGAGGCTGCTGTGAGCTGTGTGACGCCATAGCACTCTACCGAGGGCAATAAAGTGAGACTCTGTCTCTACAAAAAAAAAAAAAAAAAGTATTAATAAAAGTCAAAGAATTTGTGCTATAAAATTGGGATTCAGTCAAAGGTCACACTTGAGGACCTAGAAGGCCACATGTGGACTCAAGGGCGCAGGTTTCCCACCCCTGCCCTGGGCACTGTTTTCTAGAGCTTTGCTCGTTTTTATTTTAGCAAACTCTTTCCCTGTTCTGTGTTTGAATGTCTCACATCTCAGAGGAATAAAATAGGCTCATAGTGGTGTGCATTTGTGCTGTCAGTGATTGCTGTTTGTATGATAAAATTGCCTCATATCTGAAGTGATCTGGTGAGAATCTTCTGGCTCATACAAATAGGACTGGCAGAATTGTATCTGGTCATTTTAATGCCAGGAAAAACACTCAAGTCTCTCAAAATTCAAGATACATTGAGAGCTGGTGAGTCATGAGTGCTTACTGCAAAGGAAAGAGATTTAAGGAGACTTTGAAAAGAAAGTTGTGAGGAATTGGGAGCCTACTGTTTCTTGCCAAATGTCCAATTTTGATGAAGTGTTAACTATTCTAATTAAAAACAGGTTAGTCTTCCCTTAAAATATATACCGATCTCTCAAATCTGAAGGAAAAGCACTTGTTCTGTGTTCTCTCTTTTCTCATTCTTCCTCCCTCCCTCTCTTTCACCCCACTAGCAAATTTAGCAGGAAATAAAGAGCAACTTTGCCCACTTTAGAGTTTTCTCTGCATCTAAGCTCAAGACTACAACTTTTAATCACTCCCATGAAAACATTATAACAAGACAGCTTTGCTATTTCATGCAAATTCAACCCCACTGCTGGGAAAACCACTAACGCAGGGTCCGCTGATGGCACAACAATAATCTTCGCACCACAGGAGAAGACCCGTAAAATTGGCGCTGAATGTCGACAGTTCTCCCCCGCATCCCAAGTACACGTGTGGAAGGAAGTGAATTAGTTTTGGTTCTGCTCTTAGCTCTTCTATTTTAACACATTCTTTCTGGAAGACATGGTTCGTTTTCTGAGATTTCACATCAGCCTGTTCAGGGCTGACTTCTAGCTCTCTCTTTAATGTGAGAGCCTAAAGGTCTGATTCATCTGGCCCCGATTTGACTTTCCAGCCTCACCTCCGGCCCCGTCCCTGCCTGCCCCCCACTCCTCCCTGCCTGGTCAGCACAGTGGAATTCCTCTTCTCTCCTCTACAGAACGTCCTTTCATGTGGCTGTGTTTATTACTTGAACGCCTTTCTTTAATTTTTCTACAAAAAAAAAAAAACCTGAAATGCATTCAATTTGATAATTTTCTCCCTTCGGGAGCTTTCTTCTGAAGCCTTCTAACCTAAAGACAAAAATTTTCTTTTTCCTTTTTTTCACTACAACACACTTTATTCTAGCATTTATCATAGATCACTGAAATGATACAAGAATTCACACCAAGTTGATGCTCAACACCAGTTTTGTTAATTAGTTTACCTGGATCTTCCGTTGTCAGCACATCATTGTATCACCAAGAGGCAGAAGCCCCCTTGTCTCCTGCCCAGGGGAGCCCTAAGTTCTCTAGCACAGCCCGAGTCACGTTGCAGGGCCAGGGCTGGCTGATGTTCCTCCCGGGACACCCAGGCATTGCAAACTCCTTGGGGCTACAGCCTGTGCTGTGCTCATTTTTCTATTCCCGGAGCCGCACAGCACAGCCAGAGCACAGCAGTCAGCAGGTTAGGTGCTGAACGGATGGGTGAATAAAACCCACAAGAGCAGAATAGACAGTCTGCGGGTTTGTGGCAGCAATGACCTTCCTCTCCCGTGATGTCATGCCGTGCTTCTCAAGCGGGCCACTCTCTCCCACTTGTGGTCTATGTATAGCCAGTTTTCCATTTTCCTTATTTACCATTGTTGTTTGTAAATTTTCTCCACTGAGCCATTAATTCACTGTAGGAGTCAGGGTTCTCCAGAGAAACAGAACAATAGAATATACAAAGATATATAAGATAGGATATGTGTATGTGTGTGTATGTGTACACAATACAGGATGTCCATAAAGTTCATGGGTGATTTAAACTTGCACACTATTTTAATTGCACATGAACTTTATACACACACATGCATATAATAGAGAGAGGGAGAGAGAGAGGATATACTATGGGAATTGGCTCATGTCATTAAGGAGGCTGAGAAGTCACAGCTGGGCGTGGTTCCTACCTGTGATCCTAGCACTCTTGGAGGACAAGGCAGGTGGAGTGCTTGAGCTGAAGAGTTTGAGACCAGCCAGATCCAGTCTCTACTAAAAATAGAAAAATGCCGGCATCATGGCAGATGCCTATAGTCACTGGGGAGGCTGAAGCAGGAGGATTATTTGAGCCGAAGAGTTTGTAGTCACTGTGAACTATGGAGCCATGGCACTTTAGCTGGGTGACCGAGTGAGACTCTGTCTCAAAAGATAAAAAGGATGCTAAGAAGTCCCATGGCACACCCTCTGCAAGCTGGTGTGACCCTGCCCAAGGCCGAAAGCATGAGAGCCTCAGCCTCTGACCAGGGAGGCTCCGAGGCCAGAAGACAGAGGGAACTCACCCTTCCTCTGCTTTTTTGTTCTATCAGTTCCCTTAACGAACTGGATGATGCCCACCCACCCTGTGAGGGCAGATCTTCTTTACTTAGTCTACTGATTCAAAGGCTAATGCCTTCTGGAAATATCCTCACAGACACACCTAGAAGTTGTTTTTTTTACCAGCTATGCGGGTGTCCCTTATCCCAGCCAAGCTGACAAATATAATTCACAGTTAACCATCCCAGGTCAGCAGCAGTGGCTCTCGCCTGTAATCCCAGCACTCTGGGAAGCCAAAGCAAGAGGATCACTCGAGCTCAGGCGTTCAAGACCAGCCTGAGCCAGAGAAAGACCCCATCTCTACTGAAGATAGAAAAACTAGCCAGGCGTAGTGGTGGGTGCCTGCCCCGGCTGCTGGGGAGGCTGAGGCATGAAGATTTTGAACCCAATAGTTTGAGGTGGCTGAGCTATGATGCCAGGACACTCTACCCAGGACAACAGAGTAAGATTCTGTCTCAAAAAGTAAAAAATGAAATGAATTAAAAAAAAATAATAATCGTTAACCATCCTGCTCACTGAGGCCTTAAAGCTGCCAAGTGGATCGCTGTGGTGCTAAGGTTCTTAGACAGTTAGGATTTCCCCCATGCAGAAAATACCTCAGGATCAATCCCAGCTAGAGGTCTGGGAGCCTCCAAAACCCATGGTCTGTGTTCAGGTAAATTGAATTGTATTATCGGAAGCATGAAAATTCAGGGAAGAAGGCAGAGACCTTCTGATGGAATCTCAGTGGAGATTCTCAAACACAAGCTCCTTGTTAGTTCATGTGATTGGTATCAGCTTGGCCTCGCAGTCATTGAATGTTACAGAAGTTTCCATCTGAAACTACAGATTTTGATTCTGATACCAAAAACCATGCACTCAATAGAGCATCTAAACCAGTGATCTGTATATCTGTGGGAAAGTTTCATCACTTCATTGCAGCAAATCTACAAAAAGTTCAAACCAGAAAACCATTTTGTCTCAATTAATGTTAATGAGTAAGTGGAAGGTATTCTATTTTACCATGAAGCACATTTAGAGTTGACTTCAATGTACCACTTTACTCAGTTGAACAGATACAATGAGATTTATAATTACCTTTTTAAAAGCTGTTCTAATTAGCGGCAATTTCAATTATGTGAGTATTCAATCGTTTTGTTTTACTATTGTATGTTTAACCATTTTATCCAGAAACACCTCATTTCTTTTTTTTTTTTTTTAATGCTTACTTCTGTTTTCTGGGGGAAATAATAAATAAAAGAATCCCTCAAGGATTAAAAATCCTGAAAGACTCTGGGATTGATAACATTTGGAACCTGAACTTAAATGATGTTTTTGAAGCAGAAAAGCAAGTCTAGAAGGACATTCCATTTAAGTGGGGCTTGTGTTGAAGTGTTGAAACGCTGTGAAATATAACTTTTTTTTTTTTTTAAGTTGGAGGCTGCTATACCTGGAATAATGACCATAACCACACAAGGCCAAGCTTAAGAGCCAGAGTGAAAAAATAGAATCAGCTCTATAACTGATTCTCTATGAAATTACTAAATTCAGAGTCTCAGAATTGCACAGCTTGAACTTCTGCATCTGGATGGCAAGCAGACTGGCCAGGTTATGCGTTTTTAGCACATCTTTTGTGCTTCATTTCTGGAGAAGAAAACAAGGTTATTCATCAACTATCAAACTATGAAACAACACCTTGACTCCCAGAGCTTGTTATATGGTGCAATGGATGAACAGGACACGGTTATTCACTTCACAAGGACATCAGCCACTCACCGTGTGACTGTAAGGGAGATAACCTCTCTCAATACTCTTTTCTGTCTGTAGAAGTGAGGGTACCAGCAATTTCCTTAGACCATTGTGGTAATGAAATGAGACACTATATTTAAAGGATTCTAAAAAACAAATGGGGAAGAGGGAAGAAGGGGAGGAAAGCGGAGAAGGGAGGAGGAAGGGGGAGAGATGAGAAGGGCAGGGAAGAGGGGAGGAGGGAGAGAGATTGGTAAGCTCTCACCTAATGTGCACGACGTAAGGGTACACAGCACATCCCCTGAGTGAAGGGCTCAACTCCAACTTGACCTTTACTTTAGAAAGGCAAACAATGTGACCTAATCATTTGTACCCTCATATTAATCCAAAATAAAAAAAACAAAAGAGAAAATTGTGCCCAGTATATTTAAGCCATTTAAGAAGATAGTTATTGGGCGGCACCTGCAGCTCAAAGGAATAGGGCACCAGGCCCATATGCCAGAGGTGGCGGGTTCAAACCAGTCCCGGCCAAAAACTGCAAAAAAAAAAAAAAAAAAAAGATAGTTATGGGCTGGCCACAGTGGCTCTCACCTCTAATCCCAGCACCCGTGCACTGTGGGATGCCGAGACAGCTGGATCACTTGAGTTCAGAAGTTTAAGACCAGCCTGAACAAGAGCAAGACTCCATCTCTACTAAAAAAGTAGAAAAATAAATCAGGTATTGTGGCAGGTGCCTGAGACCCAGTTACTCAGGAGGCTGAGGCAGGAGGATCACTTGAGCCCAGGAGTTTGAGGTTGCTGCAAGCTATGATGATGCCATGGCACTCTACCCAGGGTGACAGGGTGATACTCTGTCCCCCCACAAAAAAAGATAGTTATGCTTTTATATATCGAAAAGTACAATTGTACCGAAGTCACTGAAAAAGTGGCTTGCCAGACGATGTTACTGAGTTGGTTACTAGATCCACTGCATTTGTGCTTATATTGTGATAGTATCTTTGGGGAGAAGGAGGGGATTATGTAAGTGCAAGTAACAGAAAACCTCAAAAACAGATGGATTAAATTAATAAGGGATTTCTAGGTCTCACTTGGAGATGTAGAGCCGGCCCAGGACAGACAGAGACAGCTCCCCAGGGATGTTCTGAGGACCTAGTCCCAGCCATCACTTCATTCTGAGTCCTTGACTATCACTAATCCTCAAGATAGCGAGATGCCTGCTGCATACTAAGGGTCGTGTCTGCATTCCACGTGCAAGGAGGGCAAAGGAGTAAAGAGACAAAAATCTCCTCCACTCATGGATGTTTTTCTTTTTTCCTTGGGAACAGTAATCATTTTCCAGCAGAGATTTAATTGTGTCTTATTAGTGAGAAGAAACAGCACAAAGAGGGCTGGGGGTTTTAAATATTCCAGAACGTAGCCATCTATGTGCGTGTACGAGTGTGTTTGTGTTTGTAGAGAGAGAGTGAGAGAGACAGAGAAAGAAAGGGAAAGAGATTTAAAAAGTAGAATACATATTGGATAACTAACCAACAAAGTCAGCCATAGTCATATTTAGATAATTTATTTTGCAGTTTTTAAGAAAGCATGCCTGAATATAAACTCAGAAGACAGGCATAGTTAAAATATTTTCATTCAATTTTGCATTCCATGAAGGCATACTTTATAGTCGAGCATAGTTTAGCAAAGAGCATCAGACTGAGGCTAGAATCCAGGCAG